>OY292394.1:37358587-37607587 GCA_958496205.1 Idaea biselata | reverse complement strand
CCCGAAGGTCTACGAGCTTCCGTTCAGAAGATACAGGCGCCGCAAGTCTGGGGACCGCCATTGTTGACGGTCTGGAGACTTGCGTGGGTTCCTGCTGTAGGCTCGGGATACGGAGGTCGGGATTTGGTGTGGGATCGAGGCCGGGACTCTCTTCTACCTGGTGGTGCCTCCCGCGTCCGGATCGGACCTCAGACGGCGAAGATATTAGTGTAGTTACACTGGGACACAAACATTTTTTATGTTTGTACCTATTTAACAAACAAATAGGTAGTGAAAGAAAACCAGTTAAGATTAGAGCGGTAGACAGTGTGTAAAAACATTATATAACTAGCAAATTAGGCATTTTATTGTGAAAAAACTGAAATTTTGTTATTGGCCGGTGAATGAACTGGTACAAAAATAAAAACTCGAATTTAAGAACTATATTAGTGTTTAATTAGTGATAAAAACAGACCAAAGAGGCAGTAAACAATAATAAATAGTAAATTAAACACTAGTGGACGTAAAACAATATATAAAAAACACGACAAAAACAAAAACAGTGAACAAATAGTAATATATGAAATAAATCTCTGTTTTAAATATTATTCAGTTTTATTATTTTGTCATAATTAGGTACCTATCTACTAATTTAGGAACATAATAGGTAACATAACTAGATACTATTAGTATACTTATTCTATCTTAACAAGCAAAGAACACAGTCTATTTCATGGAAACTTACTTAAAAAGATAAAATTGTAAATACCACGAAGTCTTAGTCTCTCCTTCTCATTTTAATCTTTGTCATGTTGAGTTTCCATCAAAAATTTTCTCCATTCTTCATCAGAATGAAGAAAATGTTGTGACGCTTCTTGAAAAGCTGTATTCCTTGTTTGGAGCCGCCGTTGAGGAGATCTTAATGCACCTCGTCGTCTTGGAGAGGTTCTTCGGTCGGGGTGTGTGCCCCTCAGTGGCCGGCGCAAGCTCTTCAACTATTGCTGGAGTTGGTGACGGTCTATTCCACTCCTGACCTGAAGATCTTCCTGGACCTCTGCAATTATAATAAGAAAATTGTTACAAACATGAGATACCTACAGGAGGTACTCTACTACCTACCTCATTCTTTATAGAAGGATAACAATGTGAGTCCACAGACTTGAACTCTGGAATAATAAAAGGTGTGGTAAAAGGTAGGTACCTACTCACCAACAACAATAAGTGGTTCTCTGAAAAACCAGCTTCTGTAGGGTTAGTACCAGTTACAATAGTACAAAACGAAAATTCGTATCGTAAGCTCGATGAACTATCACAGTTAATACTTCCTTACTGGCAGTTTCCGTGCAACATGAAGTCTCTGAGCCAAAGTATCTACCCGATGAAACTTGGACCAACTGAAAATAAAAATTGTAAGATTAACACTAGGTAGTTGAAAAATGGCTTTGACATTTTGAATATTAAAAGTTGTATAGGTCTTAGTTTCACGTTCTGCAATAGATTGAGAGATTTATATGAGTTATGCTAGTTCATGGTAAATTGGTCATAGTTGAAATAAAATCAGACAATGAGTAGATAGATACATACCTACAGTATCTCTTGAAGCTGTCACATTTAAGTCCAAAGTTAAATTGTGTAATACTCCAAAGCCGTACACATTTTTTAGGTTTATTGTGTAATACCTGCTGCTTACAGAGACATTGCCATTGGTTCTTCATTCTCCCAAAGGTGTTTTTAATAATGTCTAGGGTTTTCTTAGCTAGACTTATTTTATCACCCTTTGGTAATCAAATGACCATTGGCATACAATAGCGGGCACATATAACCTGAAAAAATAAGAGAGATTGTATCTGTAGGTACAAGACAACAGAAATATCATAAACTGAGTCTAAATTACATTAATTTAGCAAGACTGAAGTCTTGATATACCTATTAGGTATCATTGTGTCAAGGCTGGTCAAGTTACATTACTTCTTGCAAGTAGGTAATTGGTAAATGACAAGGATTCATCGATAATGGTGCTATTTGTTGGTGATGTTTTGCACACCGTTCCCAGTGATTAGGTAAGTGAGTGTGTACTTAATTAGTTATTTAGGTAATTAATGCAAATGTTGGTATCATAACTTGGTTGAACAAAATCTTAGAATGTAGTCTACTACTTAAGTCACTTTTAAACTCACCTTTGTTTTCAATATTATCCGTTTTATGCCCTTTAGGCCACTGAAAGTGTTGTTTAAATGTAGGCCGGTTTTGTAAGACGACGAAAATACTAAATCCGATACCGACAACTTTTTCGCCGCAAAACTAGCTGTCGATGTCGATTTCGGCGGCGGATTATTTCAGCAGCCTCTGCTGCCATCCGTAGAGCAAAAATTACGCGTGAACACATCGTTTTTATCGGCACTCGTTATCTCAACTCACTATAAAAAGTTTGGTGAGAAGGGAAACTATGAGTTTCATACGGGTGTGTCCCACTCGTCACCACCAGCGTCGTCCCCACTGGGGACGAGTGGGATTTTTTCTAAAAAAATATCCCATATGTCCCTACTGGGGACGAATGGGGTGTCACTTAGAAAACATCCCGTATGTCCCCACTGGTGACAAATGGGATTTTACTTAGGAGATATCCCAGTCGTCACCCCTAATAAAATTATTATTTAAAACTGTACCTTATAAATATAAAATTAATTAAAAGAAAGTATAATTGAACGATAATATGTATAATTTAAAATATTAAAAATTAAACAACCACAACTTTCTTCAAAATCAACAAGTTTTATTTGTATAGGTACATATAGGTTTAGAAGATTACAGCCTAATCGAAGCAAAATTTTCAGTTATTTAAATCATATTATGAGAAAGTAGTGTTTACTGTAAAATACATCTTCACCTACTATGAATAATGATTATTTATCACTGATATCAACATTATTTACATAATTGAATAAACTATAACATTGGTTGTTTCCGTTTCTGAATAATCATCTTTACATTAGTAAATTAAATAAAAAAACTTACAAAATAGATTTTACCTACCTACTTTTATTTGACCACAACGCACAGAACACAAGCGATTCCATAGAATATTCAATTTTAATACCTATGTAATAAAATTGAATATTCTTTGGTGTGTCGGTGCGGCGAGCTGATACTGAAACTATTCAAGTAGGTAGGTAAAATCTATTTCTTAAGGTTTTTTTTTTAATTTCTTTTTCATATATTTTATAGGTTATACTCATTGGACATAGTCAATTATGTAAATAATGTTGATCTGTGATATGTAATGTGACAAACTATTCAAGTAGGTAAAATCTATTTTTAGTTTTTTTATTTTATTTACTAATGTAAAGATGATTATTCAGAAACGGAAACAACCAATGTTATAGTTTATTCAATTATGTAAATAATGTTGATATCAGTGATAAATAATCATTATTCATAGTAGGTGAAGATGTATTTTACAGTAAACACTACTTTCTCATAATATGATTTAAATAACTGAAAATTTTGCTTCGATTGGCTGTAATCTTCTAAACCTATATGTACCTATACAAATAAAACTTGTTGATTTTGAAGAAAGTTGTGGTTGTTTAATTTTTAATATTTTAAATTATACATATCGTTCAATTATACTTTCTTTTAATTAATTTTATATTTATAAGGTACAGTTTTAAATAATAATTTTATTAGGGGTGACGACTGGGATATCTCCTAAGTAAAATCCCATTTGTCACCAGTGGGGACATACGGGATGTTTTCTAAGTGACACCCCATTCGTCCCCAGTAGGGACATATGGGATATTTTTTTAGAAAAAATCCCACTCGTCCCCAGTGGGGACGACGCTGGTGGTGACGAGTGGGACACACCCGTTTCATACTTTTCGTTAACCTTAATTCCGAATTCGAGTGTCTACTCTATTTTAAAGGGATCGAGACAAACGCGGGTGAAACCGTGGGGCGCAGCTATACAACAATATCTCGACCGGCGGTGAGCTCGGCGCATGCGTGACGTCAAACGAGTCACACATTTATGGTATTCTATCGTATCACGAACAGTTGATAGATACCTAGGTACATTATCATTAACACATTCGCGTGAGCAGCTTCCAAAATAATTTGTACTGCTCAGGCGCAGCATTTTCCCATACAAAATTTTGCGACGTCTAAACACGTTCCGCCGCAATATTCATAATTAATTATCAGGAATCGTCTCTGTTGCGGCGCAAAAAATACCTACGTGCCAAAGGATTTTGTTCTTTTTTTAGACGTCATAAGGTGTTCCACCGAAATAAGGTATTACTGTTAGTTAAAGGACGTCGGGTGACGTTGCGCCGATTCACAATTAATTTAAAACGACGTCGTAAGAAGTTGTTCACGCGAACGTGTTAATAAATGAATTTAGTATTCTAAAACCGGAATTTGTCCTTGCAGAAGCTTTCGCCTAGAGGCAAGGGTCAACATGCTGTACTTTTCGCTTAGTTGTTCCCGGGGAATTTTGTTACGATGTTGTCTATACTCACACAACTAGGTAGGTATATGATAATTATAAGGATTTGTTTGTAAGTAGCAAGAAATAATAACGCCACACGCGCTATCCAAATAATAGCGTGAAACAAAATAGGTAGTACAGAAATTCGTAAACAATAATTTCAGTTTTCCAGTACAAACATGTAACCCATTCGAATGAATTAACTATAAAACGGGGTTGTGAGGTTATAATAGGTATTATTATAATATGATTTTCTATGCTATGTCCTTTCGAATGTCTCAAAACTACCTATCCACTCCATATTGTTGATCGAAGACTTCATACCTAATTTCATCTAAATCAGTGGTTCCCTAAGTGCCGTGCCCCCTGGAACCCCTTTCCAGGGGTTCCAGGGGGCACGGGCCACACGGGATCGCTGAGAGAATGTTTACTTACTTACCAAATACCTTATGTATGACTTTGTAAAACTTCAATCTATATATATATATATCTATTATATAAAAATCAACCCCTATTTCCCTTGGTCACGGCATCACACTTAAACTTTGAGACATATTTCGATAATTCTTTTTTTGTTGTGTTTGCTATTGTCAGGAGTAGGTTCTTATGAAAGAAAAAATGCTAAACCGATTTTGATGAATTTTATTTTTTTATACTAAACGACAGGACAACGTCTGTCGGGTCAGCTAGTAAGCAATAAGATTTTTTTTTTTATTCAGACCTGATAATCTGGACTGGAGGGCGGGGAGGGGCGCGGATTTTTTTTATGGTCGAAAGGGGGCGCGGCTCAAATAAGTTAGGGAACCCCTGATCTAAATCGTTCAGCGCACGGTTTAATTAAACGTAAATGGGTAACTAACAGACAAACAGACAGACAGACAATTATTAGTACTATGGATTGTATAGTTTTTTAATACATAATTTTAAAAGCTTTTACGTTTTGCTTTTTGAATAAAATAGTCGACAACAAAGTCACTATATTCGAACTTCGTATCATGCCGTCTCGCTCAGGCTAATATTATTTAATACGAGTGAGCGGGACGGTACCTACGATACGAATTTGGCTTTTAATATTTCGTATTAGTCATCAGTCAGGCGTGAACGCTCAGTCGAGTCGGTCGCTACGTTTGTTTACTTAACATACGCCTAACTTTAACCTACTGTATCTAACTTCGTATTATCGTTAAGTTATTTTAATTATTTTTTCTACGGTTTCGTAATGAGTCAGTGTGCATCTTGTGAAGTCTCATTCACTGATGGAGTGCAATGTACGGTGTGTAGCAATCACCTGGATTTTTCCTGTGCCGGGATAACTGAGGACGGCTGGAGGAGGCTCGGTTCCAACAGAAGGGCAACGTGGAAGTGCCCCTCCTGTAAGAAGGCTACACCCCTGTTGTCCCCTACTGCAGATCCCCTGTCCATGGAGGCCGTCCTTAAGGAGATTCGTGACATGGGTAAAAAACTAACCGGGCTACCCTCACTCATGAAGGACGTAAAAACTATTAAGGAGGAGCTTGGTGAATTACGACATACGAGCGAGTTCGTAGGTGCTAAACTATCGGAACTCTCAGCTCAGATTCTCGAAGTACAAAATAGAGTGGTTAAGGTAGAAAACCTCCAGGTGAAGGTGACTTCTCTTGAGTCTGAGGTGCTGTCTCTGAAGTCCCAACTCTCTGCGATGGATCAACGGTCACGTCTCAACAACATTGAAATAAAAGGCGTGCCTTCTAAAAAAGACGAAAACTTGTTTAACATCTTGGAGGCCATCTCTAAGACCACGGGGGCTACTTTCAGCAAGTCACAGGTTAACTTTGTACATCGGTCACCGCTGCACAGCTCAAAAGAAAAGTCTATAATCGTTGGGTTCATTAACCGATACACGAAGGACGACTTTGTCGCGGCGGCGAGGACCTGCAAAACACTATCCACGTCCAGCCTAGGCTTTTTGAATGCTACCCAACGAGTCTATGTCAACGACCATCTTAATAGCGAGTCCAAGTTATTACTCAACATGGCGAAATCCAGGGCAAAAGACGCGAAATTCAACTACGTGTGGGTGCGGCATGGGAAGATACATATACGCAGGAACGACACATCTCCAGTTATTATTATTGCCAAGGAACAAGATTTAAACAAAATTGCATAATTCGTTTCTACCGGTTTATAGTTCACTTTTTTGTACGCTACGTAGGTTATTGGTACTACCGAACAATATGCTATTGTTACTACCTAACTATATTTTTTTATTGTAATGCTTCACCACACGTTTTCATTTGCATTAAATTTATCCCATCAAATTTGCTATGGATGATTCACTGTGTCCGCGCCGACGCCGTCCGGCTGACTGCCTTATCATCGATTAGCTTACGCTCGTTGCAGGTGTATGCGCCGCCGCAGGTTGGTACTATGCCTATCCCCGCGCTCACTCATGCGCACGACTCCGAATGCTGTCCTGCTTTAATTCAGACTGATTGCGTAGCTAATTGTACCTTCCTACTGCATTATCCTGTCTATAAGACTTCTATTTATTCGCCACCTTTGATAATTTTTGAAAAGTTTGATACACTATTTTTAATAATTATTGATCTTCATCAGTTTCTATGTATAATGTTTTCTGTTATCTATTTTGCATTATGGTCCTGCCCCAGTTTTTACCTCCACATTAATTTGCTGATTTCAAACATAATTAAATCTGGTGGATATCTATACGATTATTCTATGACAATCGTATTTTTTATATATTTGACTCTGACTCAGGTTAATCAATCTACTAATCTATTTTACATTGTTTACATAATGATCATACGACTACACGCATATTATTTTGCTATTGACTTACTTGTTTCAATCTTGAATTGCTTCATAGTGCCTATATTCTTTGCATATTCAAGTCAAAATCAGCTTGATGAACTTAGTACCTATTCTTGCATTGAGTACCTACTAGCCGCGAGTACCTATCTACTTATTACTTTAGTGTTAGCACAGCCCAATAACTGTTTGAGTAATTATTATGTAGTAATTATATTTATTACATATTCAACCCTGATTCACTTGCATCAGCTCGATGTTTTTTACTGCATTTATTTCGTAAATAAGTCATTGGTTATTATTTGTCTATTGACAGTAATTTTAATTAAGTCATATTGCAATTTTGAACTCGAATATTTAACAATTATATTGTTGGGATACAGTATAAAGAAAGTACTGATATTGGTTCGTAGTCATTGCATTGTTTATTTTTGCTACGAATACGGTCTCGACAACAGGGTGGTGTTATTTCTACCTAGCGTGTTGTTTATGTATTTTTGTTGCTATGCTATATGTTTCTACAGGCTACTGGAGATGTTCTTTTTAGTTGAGGTAATCTATTCTATTCTGGAATATTTTTGGATAGCAATATTATACTACAGTATTAGAATAAAGTCATTTTTAGTTGAATGGTTTATTGTGATTAATATGTCTTTAGATACTTTTAGTTTGGAATTTATAATTTATAGTAATGGTGTAAGCGATGGTTGTGTCTAACTTAAATGATTTGGTAATTTATTACCAAAACGTCAGGGGGCTCCGCGGTAAGTGTCCCGATTTTTATCGAAACATGAGTCAGAGTAATCATGATGTAATAGTGATTACAGAAACGTGGCTTCTGGATTCTATAAATAATTCTGAATTGTTCGATAGTAGATACACCGTTTGGCGGCGGGATCGTGATTACCAAGCTACTGGTCAGACGAGGGGAGGTGGTGTGATGATAGCTGTACGAAGGGATATCCCGGTCACCCCGCGACCTTCATTTCATTCCTCCGCCGAGGATCTGTGGCTGACGTTCAGTCTGAAGGATAAGCGGGGTACAAATGTGAACCTACATGTCTGTAGTGTTTACATTATCGAACAAGCCCTGGGGTTTTCTTTTTCAGACCAATTAAATAACTATTTGTCAAAACTTAGTGAAAACATTTTGAATTTCCCATCAGATAAATTCCTTATACTAGGTGATTTTAACTTACGTTCCATAGTGTGGGAGCCAAGTGTTCACTCACCTTATTTGTTGCCCACCAACTGTACTAATGACGACGAGCGGTTGCTCGCCAATGAAATTGCTGCTGATGGTCTATTTCATTATAATCACACTAAAAATATTAACAACAGAACTTTAGACCTTGTACTATCAAATGGTGAAGTTTCGGTTAGGGATTGTCAGGAGTCGTTGGGTATGCCGGTCGACGCGCATCACGTTACACTGATTATTACGATTGATTTTATAGAGCTACCCTCACTTAAACCACAAAACTATTTACGTTATTTTTACAATAAAGGTGACTACGATTCTATTAACACTGCAATTGATAATATCGATTGGTCTACTGAATTTGATCGTAGGTCCCTCGAGGAAGCCGTCGCCTATTTTTATGAGGAAACTGAGAAATTAAAAATCAAATACATCCCGTCCAAAATGGTCAGGCCTAACACCCATCCCCTGTGGTTCTCTCCAGCTCTTATAAAATTACTCAAGGAGAAGTTTAAGTATCTTAAAAAATATAATAAGTATGGTAACAGATCTGACTTGGAGTCTTTTAAAATCTTACGTGACCGGGCTAAGTCCATGGAGAGTGGCTGCTATAACCATTACGTGTCCTCAATTGAAGGGAATATAGTGAGAGATCCCAAACAGTTTTGGAGATTCATGAAGAATCGTCAAAAGTCAAATGGGATGCCAAGTACTTTAAGCTATAATGGGCATACTTTCAGTTCTGGTAATGATATTTGTAATGCTTTTTCTAGTTACTTTATGTCCACCTTCTTATCCCCATCTTCATCTGCTTCGTCGGATGGCGATGCGGGTCGTGATGATCTATCTGTATCAGATATTCATAAGGTAACGATTGATAAGTCTGAGGTCTTTAAACTGCTAACCAAACTTGATCCATCTAAATCAGCAGGACCGGATCACCTCAGTTCCATCTTTCTTATCAAGAGTGCCAAGTCAGTCGCAATCCCACTCTCTCTCCTCTTCATAAAATCTGTTGCTTCTTGCACTTTCCCCAGTTTGTGGAAATCTGCTTTTATATCTCCTATCCACAAGAAGGGCCCTAAGCAGGATGTACGTAACTATCGTCCAATTTCTAAACTGTGTATCGTAGCTAAACTGTTCGAGAAGATTATCTATAATCAAGTGTACCAAGCAGTACGCAACTCATTTTCACCATCCCAGCATGGGTTCCTTAGAGGACGGTCAACTGTATCTAATTTAGTACTCTTAAACGAATATATAACATCATCTATGGATAGTGGCAGGCAAGTAGACGTAGTTTATACTGATTATAGTAAATGCTTCGATAGGATAGATCATAGGCGGCTCCTTTATAAGCTCCAATTGATGGGAATTCGAGGTGACTTGTTGAGGTGGTTTGGCTCTTATATTGACAACAGGTCTCAGGCAGTGGTGGTCAGCAACTATATATCCAGCTGGGTCCCAATACCCAGTGGAGTCCCACAAGGGTCCCTTTTAGGGCCCCTATTATTTCTCATATTTGTTAACGATATCAGTGAGTGTTTCCACCATGGTCAGCTGTTATGTTTCGCTGACGATATGAAAATTTTTGCTTCTATTGAGTCACCGTCTGACGTGGCTAAACTACAACATGACTCGGAACGTCTTGATAGCTACTGTCTGTTGAATAAACTTGACCTAAATCCATCAAAATGTTCTGTTGCCACATATACACGCAAACGAAAAATTGTATCATCGTCTTATACTCTAAAAGGTCAACCATTGCTTATAACAAACTCTGTAAGAGATTTAGGAGTTATACATGATACTAAGCTTATTTTTGACGACCATCTAGACAGCATAGTGGCCAGATCAATGAAGGCATTGGGTTTTATAATGCGAAATTCCAAGGATTTTAGACGCGCAAAAACGTACAAAATTCTTTATTGTACGTACGTTCGTAGTATTCTGGAATATGCTTCTCAAATCTGGAACCCCCGTTATGATATTTATATATCTCGGCTTGAAAATGTCCAGATGAAGTTTCTTAAATTTCTCTGTTTTCGATTGGGTGTACCGTATGACGCATATCAGTACGATGAATTATGTAGGAAGTTTCATTTCCTCCCACTATCTAAGCGGCGTGAGATTGCGGATACTGTATTTCTTCTTAGATTAACTACGAACAATATTGATTGTCCAGCTTTGCTGAGTATGATCAATTTTCGAACACCTGCACTAATGTCCACTAGATCAATTCAACCCCTTTACCTTTCTAAAGTAGGTACAAACTATAGGCAGAACACTTTCCTGTGGCGAGCTTGCAACAACTTTAACAACTTATGTCCTGATTTAGATTTGTTTGGAACTAGTGTCGCGACGGCACGGCGGCGTCTAACTAAACTTTACTTTGATGGTGAATGAAGCATTATGAACTTATTTCTTTTTTAATTTAACTAGGCTGAAAAAAGTTGGGTATAATATGTTTTTTTTTTTTAAGTCTTTTTGTTGGGCTTGTTGTTTTTCTTTTTATATAATATATATTGTAATTATCAAGCTTATTATTTAGCAAGTATGTATGTTTTTGTATTAGTATTTTAAGTTCGCTCCTTAATTTTAAACATTTTGTTTCTTAACAGTGAGATTCTGTAATTGGCTTTCTATTTCTTAAATTTGTTTCTATTCTTGTGTAACAGCTGTTGAATTTCCCAATAAATAAATAAATAAATAAAATAAATAAATAAATTAGCCCCGAGAGAGGCGCTCGCGTCGTTCGCTGAACGACCGAGCCGGTCGGCCCACGGTGACCAAAAAGTATTTTTTTAGAAGGTGGTACTTCAGTGAAAAATGAAGATCTGTTCAATTTTAATAAAGTTATAACTTAACTTAACTTTATTAACTTGTTTATTTATTCATTTTACATACATACTAACATAAAATCTTTTTAAAGTGAACTATGTGAATGTGAAGAGAGTTAAGTGTAACTAAGATAGGTATATATTTTGTGAAATTATGTAAAATAAATTGTTATATACCTACCTATATATAAATTATAATAGATCAATTTTACAATTTTTACTATCATAAAAACAAAAATCCATAACCATTGATTATCGTCCCGCTACTTCTTGATTTTTGGTCACTGTGCGGCCGCCGCGCCGGCCGCGGCTCGGCCGCCATCTTGCACTCACTTACTTTGCGACGCGCAAGACGAAAGAAAGAAAAGAAAACTCTACGCATAAGTAAGTGATTGTCCTCAATATAATCTTATCATAAGTGCTTCAAACGTTTTCGTGATCAAGGTTCGCTTGTTCGTGACGCGGTGAGAGCGCGCCATTTTTTGTTGTGTAAAATTGTTTGTGTGGCAATGGCATGGCAGCGGTTTGTGTGAAATCAACGCGGGCGGGACAAGCTTGTTTGCCTATAGGTACCTATTCCTGTACCTATTCTTTTTTTCTTGACTCCTACTGTGTCCATGTGCTTATTTACTAAAATACTGCATACATAAATACTTCGCGACAATTGAAAAAACGTTGCCTAAGGCTGTTCAGAAGGCCTATTCAGAAAGAAAGCTGGAAACTTATAAGCGCTTACCGGCGCTTGACTGATCGGTGCCGACAAGTTCCGACAAGCTTCAACACGCGCTGGGCTGCTGACGTCAAATCATCGTCCGATGAGTCCGACATTTTGCTTGGTCTGCCTGCCAACCTACTTCCTTTGTGTAGAACGGACCAGCGCTGACAAGCGCTGGTAAGCGCTTATAAGTTTCCAGATTTCTTTCTGAATACGGCTTAAAGTTTGGGATCGCAACAAACACTTGTACCTACTTTGAAGTTATGGAGCGGTTGGTATAAAATTATTTGCAATACTTTATGGATTTTAAATTAGTACCTACCTAATTTAAAATCCATAAAGTATTGCAAGTCGATTGAGTAGTGTTAGTATGTACAAAGAACGCATGCCTACTCGCTAGCCTGCTGCGACGGCCAATTCTGAGATATCGGGTCATCAAGATACATAAAAAAATTACTTACCTCACGTTAATTCTCCGAGCTGATTTTCACGTATATTTTAAGTAATGTACTTAAAAATAAGTCCAAAACAAATAACCACTCCGTATAACTTCAAAGTACAGTACCTATTAGGCAAAATATATAACTTTTTGTTTTGTGTGATTTTTAGATAGTCCACCAGCCGAGTCAAACTGAGTCAAACTTCAGTGGGCCTTCGTACCAAATTTCGTGTCTGCTGGTTGGCATGGAACCATAGAAGTCCTTTTCAGACATGCAAAACCCAAATACAGCACATACCAGCGTAGAAGATTTACTAAGAAGTTGGCTTATGCCTGATGAATTAATAGACATATTTAAAGGTAGGAATTTTTCTTTTTACTTAAAATTAAGTGGTGTATGTGTATTTATGCTGAATGGTTAACTGCATTTGTGTGTGCGCTTTTTGTTACTATTGCTGGCTAGCGTTTCCATCCGTCCGGATAAAGCCGGACAGTATTAGGCTTTTTGACCTCTTATCCGGCCCGTCCGGCTTTTGTTAGGCTTTCACAACCTACAAAATATTGACGGTAAAAATCAATAAGGGTAGATCATTTAAACTTTGAGACTCAAAAGTCAGGCTTTTTAATATGTGTTTTACTTGATAATATTTGTCAAAAATCCTGTTTTTCTTAGCGTTCGGCTTTGTCCGGCTTTTTGATTTTTAGAGATGGCAACGCTAACTATGGCTCTGTTTTTATAATGTGTTTGTGTATGACTGACTATAAATGACTTAAATTGTTTTGTGTGATTGTTAAAAAGTCCACCATACGAGTCAAACTGAGTCAGTACCTATGGAACTGCAGAGAGCTTTTATCATCATCTCCAACTTATTTACCCATTGCTGGACACAGGCCTCCTCTTAGTTTGAAAGAGCAAAAGGCTGTAGTTCCCATGCTGACTTAGTATGAATTGCGTACTTAAAATCAAATCCTAAAAGCATTAATTTACTTTCCTTATTGTATCATGCATGATACCTATAGCGTACAAATATTCAAGGCAAATATACAAAAAAAATCTATGTCCGAGGCATGCTAATTTAATGTCAAATATCAAATTGTAATAAATAAAAAAACTATTTCTATTAAATAATTCTATTAAATGAATAATTAATTCTATTGATAATATGTCAGAAGATATTTTACATACTCTAAACTTAAGAAATAATATTATTAATCTATATCTTATTATATAAAAATCAATACCTATTTCCCTTGGTCACGGCATCACACTTAAACTTTTACACATATTTGATGAATTTTGGTATTGAGATAGATAAATATTAGAAAGTCGTATTGGTAGGGTAGTAGTAGGGTAGGGTAGTAGTAGGTTATGGTAGGGTAGTAGTAGTAGGGTAGGGTAGTAGTAGGGTAGGGTAGTAGTAGGGTAGGGTAGTAGTAGGGTAGGGTAGTAGTAGGGTAGGGTAGTAGTAGGATAGGGTAGTAGTAGGGTAGGGTAGTAGTAGGGTAGGGTAGTAGTAGGGTAGGGTAGTATAAAAAAACCTACAACCCTACCCGGGTTGTAGGTTTTTTTTATATATAACGGGCAGGACAACGTCTGTCGGGTCAGCTAGTAATATAATACATTAACTGATCTGACAATATTGGGTCGGGGTGTACCATAGAAAAACATTGAATTTTTTTTTTTATGGAATATGGTAGAAAAACATAGGAAACGTAAAGAGATTTAATTTTTTTTTTGAATTTTCGAAAAAAATAATAGTAAAAAAAACTTAGTTTTTTTTTTGAATGGTAGTGGTATTCTATTAACCCCCACTTTTTATGATGCCAATCGATTGAGAGGAGCTCCAGAAACAATGTTTCCATAGACAGTTTTTTTGTCAAACCTCATCACGTGCGACTACAGGGGCTCTAAAGTACTGCTGACACTTGGAAAAAAATCGAGTGGTAGTGGTATTCTATTGACCTCCACTTTTTATGATGCCAATCGATTGAGAAGAGCTCCAGGAACAATGTTTCCATAGACAATTTTTTTGTCAAACCTCATCACGTGCGACTACAGGGGCTCTAAAGTACTGCTGACACTTGGAAAACAGTACTTTAGAGCCCCTGTAGTCGCACGTGATGAGGTTTGCCACACTTCGCATAAACTTTTTTGTCATAATTTCATAAGGCATAACTCAATTGGCATAATTTCATAAGGCATAATATAAAAATGCTGAACCGATTTTGATGAATTTTGGTATTGAGATAGATAAATATTAGAAAGTCGTATTGGTAGGGTAGTAGTAGGGTAGGGTAGTAGTAGGTTATGGTAGGGTAGTAGTAGGGTAGGGTAGTAGTAGGGTAGGGTAGTAGTAGGATAGGGTAGTAGTAGGGTAGGGTTGTAGGTTTTTTTATATATAACGGGCAGGACAACGTCTGTCGGGTCAGCTAGTAATATAATACATTAACTGATCTGACAATATTGGGTCGGGGTGTACCAAAGAAAAACATTGAATTTTTTTTTTTTTTTTTTATGGAATATGGTAGAAAAACATAGGAAACGTAAAGAGATTTAATTTTTTTTTTTGAATTTTCGAAAAAAATAATAGTAAAAAAAACTTAGTTTTTTTTTTGAATGGTAGTGGTATTCTATTAACCCCCACTTTTTATGATGCCAATCGATTGAGAGGAGCTCCAGAAACAATGTTTCCATAGACAGTTTTTTTATGAGTTTTGAATATTAGTATGTTATACTTACTTTTTGTATGTTATGCGTTTTGTAGGTTATGGTATTTGATGTTAGGCTTTTAGAATGTTATGCGCTTCGTATGTTATGCTTTGTGAGTATTAGGAATTATTTGTTTATGCCTTCTGTATGTTATGCCAATTGAAATTATGCCAAAAGAGTTTATGCTTTTTTTAGTTTATGCCTTATAAATATTATGCGTTTTGTAATTATGCCATATATTTTCGACCTTTTGTATTTAGGATCAAAAAAGTTATGCGTTAAGGACGGTACCCAAACTTTCACATAAACGTTTAGTTTTGACGACAACATACCTATGGTATAAACCCAGTCAAATATTTCAGATGAGAAAGTGGATTTAGAGGCGCTGCCAAATCTATTGCTCGATGACTTGAAGGTTCTTATACCTTCAGTGGGCCTTCGTACCAAATTTCGTGTCTGCTGGTTGGCATGGAAGGAAAAACTAGTGCATGGGGTAAATTTATTTCTATACTAACATTCTCTTCGACATTGGACAAGTCATGTAATGCTGGCCACAGACGATGCAAGTATACTTGCGCAAACCAGCTACCCGTCAAATTCTGTTACGAAGTAAGAGATGAGATGGGTAGCTGGTTTGCACAAGTATACTGGATCATCTGTGGCCAGCATAATGTGTGATGTCACCACCATAACTTTTGTCGTCGCTGCGGTCCTGGTTTCAAGTTTGCATTCTCTAAATTTAATGTATTAGGTATGCATGTGAATGAATAACTATGGTGCCTGAGTGGTGGTGGTCGGCCTAGATTAAAAAACCGGTCAAGTGCGAGTCGGACTCGCGCACGAAGGATTACGTACAGGTGAGGTCAAAGATATACTGAGCGGTACAGGGACAGATATACTGCGGAGGGGAGCGAGGGGGGTTGGTATGGGTCGTCCGATCACCGAGGTGACCGACCACCGACCCGAAGCAACGTCGGGCGCGGTCAGTATTTGTATTGGTGACCGCCTGTTGTCACGTTAAACTATCGTCCGTAAACTGACTTTATTTAAATGTAAAGGTATTTTTGAAACACTCAATTGTAAATATATATTTGACCTCGACTGTAGGTACATACTACCGTGTCACAAATGAGAAAACGACATTAATATGAAACAAAATCACCTTCTTGTTAACCAAATTTAAAATAATCATTGTTTCAGGCAGAGGAGGCTTTTTCAACAAGTTCCGCTACTACTACAATATCGTTTGTACCTTCGGAGAGTAGCGCAGAAGATACGCACGATCGCAGCAATCCATTAAAGAAACTATTAAAGGAACAAATCCGCCTTACACCACTGCTATCCAGCACACGTCTTACTAAAACGGAAAGATGCTCCTTAGCTAGATGCGTCGTAACACATCTCATAGATATAACTCCAGGGGCTATATTGAAGCCAGCGCAACTTGAACAGTGGGCTCAATATGTCATAGAACTGTTTCCCGAGGAAGACAAGAAATTCTACTATTTTTCAGTAGGAACAGACTTAACCGCAAACAGGCAATCGTTTGGCAGTCGCCAGCAGTGCGATTCTCTAGTGTAACAGCCAAGAGTTCGACGCTGTTTCAGCGTCGAATCACTCAATTCGTATTCTCTTATTGCTATCGCGACGCTAGCGCCTTCGACGACGAGTACGACTGTGAGTGGAACCAATGTCGGGCGAATAGTTGGTCATTTTTGTATGGAATTTGGTATTCTCTAGCTAAAGTTTGACAGTTTGAGTCGAGGCTGTAGGCTGTACGCTTCGATTAGAACTGTCAAATCGAAAAGCTTTGTTTTTGGTGGCGAACCGTGGTATTTTTAGTGCGTAAAGTGATTTTATAAATAAAGAGACAACAATTATTAGTGTGTTTGTGTAAAGAAATGGCAGCAAAATTATTAATAACAATTTCATTGCTTGAGGAAGCAAAAAATAACGACGATTTGGAAATGCGGCGACAAGCAAAACAACTTCGACATTTTAGAGGCATTTCTCGTGATATGGACTACATAAGACGCTACAGGTTGTCTAGCGAATTAATAAATATATTAGAAAAGGACTTAAAACCATATTTGCCGATACGTCGTCGTTCTGGAGGCCTTACCAATAGGCAAAAGGTTAGTATGTTTACCAACAATACAATTTGAATCAGCACATCCTTGTTGTACCTACACAATAATACAATGAGTCTGTTCGTTTTCCAGATATTATGTACACTATCATTTTTGGCAACTGGTAGCTACCAAAAAGCTATATCTTCAAACATTGAAACATATGTTTCTCAAACATCAGCATCTAGAGCCATTCACCAAGTTGTCGATGCTCTAAACAACTTGGATATAGTGAGAAAATATATTAGATTTCCCCAAAATAACAATGAAAGACAACAACTGAAACAGAGGTAGTTATTATCAAATGTTTATGCAATACAAAATAATACTTGTAAAAGTAATATTAAAATAAGGTTTATTATTTGCAATGTTAAAATATTTTAGGTTTTTTGAGAAATTCAAAATACCAGGAGTAATTGGGTGCGTTGATGGTACCCTTGTATCCATGGTTAGACCAAAAGACCATGAGGACCGATATTATTGCCGTAAAGGCTATCATGCAAGAAATGTTCTCATTGTAAGTGCTCCAAGTGTTGTAGCTCCAGTTTCACAACTCTCTGTTATAATTTATCTGTCCGATAAAACAGAACATACACTTTCGAGTTCCTCTAAAAGTTGTATTCTTTCTACAAAATTAGTTAAGTACATTTTCAATTGTGTGTGCTACATTTTAACTAACAGATAAGTTAAAACATGGAATTTTGAAACTGTCCTTTAATAAAACAAACACTTTATTTTTATATTGATCAGCTATTATTATTAACATTGTTTATTGGTTCGCAGATTAATGATGCAGATTTAAATATTTTACATGTGGATGCAACATTTGGAGGGGCAACACATGATAGTTTTGTCTTCTCAAACAGTATTATCAAGCGACATTTAGAAGCAAGACACAATACTGGAGAAATTGAATACCTGCTTGGTGAGTGTAAAACTAAACACTTATAAAAGTATAATACATAAATAGTTTTTATATAAACATCGCTAATGTTAAAAAAAATTTAAGGTGACTCCGGATATCCACAAAGACCATACTTGATGATACCATGTAACAACCCAGAGCCAGGCACTCCGGAAGAATTCTATAATAAGCTACATGGCACAGCTCGCAACAGTGTGGAACGAACAATAGGCATTCTAAAGGGAAGATTAAGATGCTTATTAGTACATAGGACACTTCACTATGATCCAATCATGGTATCCAAAATAGTTGCAGCTTGTTGTGTACTCCACAACATGTGCAACCGTGCTGGAATACCCGCTCCTGCATTAGGTGCAAGTGAGCGAGAACAGGAAAATACAATATTAGGCTCACTTAGACAAACCGAAACATCACATGACAACTTGGCAAGTGGACGGATGAGTAGGCAGCAACTGATTAATCAGTTGTGGCGTGCACATTTGTCTAGTTTACCTTTTAGTGAATGATCTTTGGGTAGTATTTAAAATAAAAAAGTGATTTTATGTATTTGTTTTATTTACTAAATCTATAATAGCTTGGTTTTGCCTAGACCAAGCTTCGCTCATATTTTTTACGACCTCTATCAATTCCCTTTGGTTTTGAGCTATCATATGCTCTGTCTCTACACGTCGCTCCTCGATCGCAATAAATCGCTCCGTGAGGCTGGCCAGTTGCGTCCGTCTTTGTGATGGCGGCGATCGATGCGCCGCACGGCGGCGTGGCACCAAACGACGCCGACGCGGGGCTATAAGAAAACACCATATTTAAAATAGAAACGCAATTTGGCTAATTGTACCTAGGTATATATACAGATAGGTGATTCTTACATGATGTTGGGCTTTGGACGGGAGCTGCAGGTGCTGGTGCAGTGCGCGCGTGCAATAATGTGGGTGCAGCTTCAGGGATGCTTTGTGCCATTTGATGACTTTCTGGTGGCTCTGGTCCATTCCTGCTGGAGGAAGCAGCCTGTGTGTTCTGTAAATAGGTTTTTCTATGGTATAATAAGTTGCTGCGCCCCGCGGTTTCACCCGCGAAAATTCCATCCCGTAAGATCCCGTGGGTATATCAGAATGAAAATTAGCCTATTTGTCCAACTATCTACATACAGAGTTTCATGGTAATCAGTTAAGCGGTTTTAGCGTAATTTAGTAACAAACATACATACAAACTTTCATCTTTATAATATTAGTAGGATATTAAAAAGTGATTTTTTCTCAGACCCTAAAAGTTAATGGGGTTTCATTTAACCCTAAGATTTAATACTTATTGGATATGATCCCTAATTGATAACATAAAATGTAACAAGATATATTTTAATATTACTCACTGGTATATTCGAAAGTCCCCTTCCCCCTAATGGACCAGCTGCAGTTCCTGACTCCACTGTCATGGGTTCAATGATGAAAACCTATGAATAATAAAAGTATTTAAATTAATCTCTCTGCAGCTTTAATATGTAGGTACTTATTGTATGGACAAATATGTTTTCTATAAATGATAAATAACATTAAATCTGACAAGATATCATATTTTCCCACGTTTTTATACGTATAATATGTATGTATTTACAAAAGAAAAATAAATACAAGTATTATATTCGTTGTCTAGTCACCGCAACACAAGCTTAGTCGCTTACCACGGGGCTAGATGGCGTTGTGTGTTGTTCACAGAATTTATTAATTTATTATTAATATACTCTCACTTTTCTTGTTTGTTTGTTTGTTTGTTGGTCTGGGCTGAATATTGCAACTTCAATTTGAGGCACTTCCCGACTAGCTAGCGGGCTGAAACTTTGGATATAGTTCAGAACCAGATGACAATGCAACCTAAAGTTAAAAAAATACATATTACTTACTGGTATATTCGACAGTGTCTGTTCCTCAAATAAACCAGCCGTTCCTGGCTCTACTGCCATGGATTCACCAATATGTGCCTATGAACAATAAACATATTTAAATTAATCTCTCTGCAGCATTTACATGTGCACACTCTATGAACACAACTTTCCCTTTTTCGAAGGGTGACTGGGCCAATGAAAAAAGTCCAGTGGATGTGCCTTGTAAAAATAATAACAAATACAAACCTGCAATACACTCTCCGAGACAGTAGCATCAGTGTCTGTTGTGACATTGGCATCATCTTGAACAACCTGAAAAAATCAAATAAATATACCACAAATAAATGTTTAACATTACATTTTAATTTACAGAATATTATTGCAGACAAAAGAAATAAAATAAATTATAATAAATAAAAGAAAATTAAAAGCATAAGTACATGAAATGGGTTGATTTCTAATTCCCTATCACCAACAGCAAATGCCTCTCCACCCATTAAGGACAAAATTCTTTCCTCTATCACAGAGGGAGTAATTTCCTCGATGGCCCCACCACCAGTCTGCTGCCTAGCCAAACGAATTTGGCTGAATTTTTTTTTGACAGCACTCTTTTTGTCTTTAAAATACTGAAAACAAACCAAAGGAAGACTGTGACCACAACCATAACAAAAAATCCAAATTAGATGCAATAATAAAAATATTTTCGCTTTGTAGACTTATTTACTGTGTTATCCTGGCTGAAACTTATTATTTATTAAATAACATTTTGACTTAGGAATAGAAAGAATGGCTATGGACGGCCTAGTAAATTTGATGAAAATATTTCTTTAATGTTTTTGGCGAAAAAACGTTTGGTTTCTGTGATAAACAACTAACCTTGGTCCATTGCTGTGCTGACTTTATACAGCCACTTCCATCACTGTTTAACTTGGTCGCTATTTCCTGCCAAGCCATGTTCGTCCTCTTCCTAGCGTTGGCTGTCCGTGCGTATCCAGTAACAAGCCATTGCTTTTCTTCGAGGCATTCCAAAAGTTGTTCCTGCTGGGCTGCAGATGGAACAGCGCTCCTAGGCATGCTAAAAGGAAATATTGTCGAGTCAGAAATAAAAATAACGCAAGTGTATTAACATCAACAAGGTTTTAAGTGGCTGGGTCTTGGCTTGGCTTGGGTGCACTTGAGATTGTTTTGCTATATAAAAAAAGGCCATACAAGTAACGAAAGAGCGCCTCAAACAATAACTTCAATTACATTACTAGAATTTACATATTATAGGAAAATAGATACTTACGTAAACAATATAATTGGTTTCCAAAAAGGCAACTGGTAAATATTTTATTTTGTTAATATTATAACTTTCTGTTGTTTGTTGTTGTTTACTATCGTAATGGAAACTGGGATTTTCTGTCACTGTCACTTGTCAGTCACACTTAAGTCAAAAATTGCCAACAGCATTTTACATTCAGCATTCAGCCTATTAAATTTATTGGTAACCTATTAATTTATAAAAATAATTCAACATAATATGCATCCAAG
Source organism: Idaea biselata (assembly GCA_958496205.1). Taxonomy (NCBI): domain Eukaryota; kingdom Metazoa; phylum Arthropoda; class Insecta; order Lepidoptera; family Geometridae; genus Idaea; species Idaea biselata. The sequence continues at coordinate 37,585,946 of OY292394.1, read as the reverse complement.
TTCATAAATAACTTAATTATACCTTCAGAAAAATATTTTAAACCAATAAAACACTTAGTCAAGAATTATCGATTAAGATTTTTGCCGAGTTGCATCCCTACTCTATCACAGCGACGAAATCAGCGTCGAGTCCACAGCCAAGAGATCGACGACGAATTAGAATGCGTTAGTGAATACGGATTCCCGCAGCGCTGCGTTCGACGTCGAACTCATGGCTGTCTCGTCGACGAGTTCGTCGACGAGCACAGCGACGAATGTTTAAATTAGCGAATAGCATTGCAGCTACCTTCAAAAGGTAGACGATACTATGGTTGCCTTTGGGATAATTGGAATAACGAACGAAAAAAGTTGCGTTCTAAAAACATAATTTCTTTTACAAAAAAGGGAGGCACTAGCTCTGATTCATCAGAAATAACTGCAACAGAGATTACAGATGCAGACCGCGAAAGTTGCCTAAACATTGTTGAAGACTTTCAGGGTAACGAAATCACAGACTATCTTCGAGACGCCTGGAAGAAAAGTAGACAAGAGCGTTTCGCTGTCTTGGCAAATCGACACTTTACAGAAGAATATCTTAAAAAATTCCCTGTATTGAAAAATCAAGCAATCGCAACACATCTAATTGATTTAGACTTCGAAGAAAGTTCGTCATTGGTCCGCGATGACACTGTCCTGGCTGGAGAGCTACAAAAACATGAACAAGCTATTATTATGAAGGCTAAAGAGAAATACTCGAAACTCAGGGACAAAACTCAGAAGCACATACTGGAAAAGATACTTAAGTTAGGTAGGTTTTGATATCATCATTTTCATACTATGATATTATTATTCAGATCATTGATATGGATTTTGTTTAACATTTCATTATTGTTTTAGGAAGTGAGACTGAAACTGCACTGTTGCTGCTACCATATCTATTTTCTTCGGGTGGAAAAGTAAATGCGAAAGGCCAAAGAGCGTCGAGAGCGGAAGCAGCTAGGACATTCATCTCGCTTTTTAACTCTCTCGCCGATGGAGAAGAAACTATTCTGCAACAACGAAAACACTCCAAGGGAACTTCTATTCAACCCCTAGTTATTGCTGTTGGCAGCAGTTGGGCTGCTGTGACAAGTGCATACGTTTACGTCGATGCACCTTTATACAGGTACAATAATATTTTAGATGCTGTTCAAATGTGCTTCAAGATCTTTTTTGCATTTGACCTAAAGTATCCGTTGGAGTGCGAACACGTATGGCTTCTCATTCAACGAGGGTTTTTTAAAATTTATTTGCCGAATGATAAGACCATTCTAGGGGTGAATCAAGTGTTGACCGAACTTAATATTTCCACTGTTAACTAAGACTGTTAATAATATAAAATGTTGACTTGCTACTACTGTGTCATTAAATTTACTTCTTTACGTGAGCTCATAACTCATTTGAGGTTACCATGTGAAAAGATTCCACATAACAGTGTAGGAATACGCTGCGGACAATCTGGTTGCTACAGAGTTTTTGACTGTTCAAATTCCTTACGTAAACACATTGATAGATGTCACGCTCTCAACCCTATTGAGTCGGAAATAATATTAAATAGCCTTGACCAACAGCAATCACCATACGAAAATTATCCATTTCTTGAATTACCAATTCCTACATCTTCTCAAGATAGTATTACTACTGTAAATGAAAATATCGATTCACAGCTAGTCCTGTCAAACCAATTAGCATCTTTATTTAGCTCTCTGAACTTCAATCCCGCATTAAATTTGAAAACTGCTCAATATTTTTATAGACAACTAGATGTATTTATTAATGACGGTTTGAATTGTGCTTTGCAACAAGAGTTAAAAACATTAAGTAGCAGGGGTGTGGAATGCAGTCATCTAAAATATTTTGTTGAAAATTTCACTTCCACGATACGCTTAACTACTAGCAAGTTTAGTTCAATTTATAAAAGACAAAAATTTTTTACTGAGTTAGGTACATACATACCTCCTAAGCCGGTAGTAGTGGGTGAAAGGATGGAAGTATCTAAAACGTCAGGTGATCCTGTTTTAGTCCCTTCTACTGCTCAATTCATTCCCTTGAGGTCTGTTCTCCAGAAAATATTATCAATACCTGGACTTATGAAAGAAATGGATCAATATATAAAAGAATGTTCGAACTTTCCTCACGTCATAAACTTCACCCAATCTAACGTTTGGCAAAAAATACACGAGAAAATGTCTGTTAATGAAAATGATAAAATATATCCACTGTTTCTTTTCTTTGATGATTACGAGACTGGAAACCCGCTGGGTAGTCATGCTTCTATACACAAACTTGGTGCTGCTTATATTACCCTCCCTTGTTTTCCTCCTCGTTTTGCTTCTCAGCTTAAGTTCATATTTTTAGCTCTTCTTTTCCATTCATCCGATCGGTGCACACACGGCAATTTGAGTGTTTTTAGAGTTTTGATAGATGAACTAAATTTTTTATCCAGGGAGGGCGTTCGCGTCGTTACAGCTGATGGATTTGACGGTGTTGTTAAATTCCAATTAGGGGCTATACTTGGAGACAACTTGGGCTTGCATTCCATGTTGGGGTTTGTAGAGAGTTTTAGAGCGAACCATGCTTGTAGAATATGCAGATCGCCTAAGGAATTGTCATCAACTCAAACCATGGAAGACAACAGTTTGCTTCGAAATGTCGACAACTACGAATGTGATTTAAGAACTAATAATCATTCACTAACCGGAGTTAAAGAAAGAAGTATCTGGATGTTAGTAGACAATTTTAACATTTTTGATCAAGTTGTCGTTGATTGCATGCATGACATGTTAGAAGGGGTCTGCGGATATTCCATGACTGTAATCATTAATGGATTATTGGATAAAGGTTATTTTACTTTGACATTTTTAAACAAGCGTATAGCAGAATTTAACTACGGTTGTGATTCAAATTCGAAACCCCCTGCTTTGTCATTGGTAATCGAACTCAATTAATTGGAAGTTGTCTTCAAGTGAATGTCTGGTTTTAGTGACCTATTTCTCTTTGTTGGTCGGTGATAAGATACCTTTAGGTGACACATTTTACACTCTTTACATACTTTTAAGACAAATACTGGACATAATTTTGACAGACGTTGTATATCCTGAACTTTGTTTTTTACTTAAACATTTAATAAACGATTTCAATTCTTTGTATATGAAGCTTAGCAAAAGAGGTTTGCAACCTAAGTTTCATCACTTGATTCATTACCCTAGAATGATGGCAAAATTCGGGCCTATTGTTCATCTATGGTCTATGCGGTATGAGTCTAAGCATCGTGTTGGAAAAAATATCGCACGGGCGAATGCTGGACGAATAAATATTTGCAAAACTATAAGTATTAAGTTGCAACTTCAGTTGAGTCACTTTTTATTTCAAAACAGTTTGCCTATTCAATTTGAGCATGGTAAATTGAGAGAGCTGCCTAGGGATAAATTTGTAAATTTAAAGTCCAATTTGGATCTACCGAATACTGCCACCCTCCATTCTGTGACTCATGCTACGGCGATGAGTATTACGTATCGACCTCGAGACATTCTTTGCATTGGATTGGATGAAAATAATTTTAATTACCCCAGTTTTGTTAAAGTTATTGCTGTTTACGTTAAGCAAGATACATGTGAGATAATGTTTGAATGTCATAAGTTCCACACAATTTTCTTTGATACACATTTCCATGCTTATGAAGTTGAAGAAAGTACTGATGTAAAATACTTTGCTCTCACTCAGCTGCATTTTCCACTACCGAACAGTCTTTCGCATTCGCTTGACAATAGAATTTTTATTACTATGAAAAATTCAGTTGCTTAAGATGGAACGCTCTAGGCGCAAAATTCAAATTTTTTACAGGTTTTAATTTATTGTGGGTAAACGGTGTAACTGTTTATCTTCATATGGTACTTGCGGTTGTAAAACGGTAAAAAGTTTGAATTTCGCGCCTAAAGTGTGCGCTTCCACCTTAATACTGCCTAGGTAATGTAGGTATTTGCTGATTTCAAAAAATGGTTCTTACCGTTGTATTATTTGTAGCGTGTTACAATAGTAGCGTGTTATTATTTATAGTGTCGCGTCTTTCTCTCGGCGTTGCTGCAGGATCATGCTGTTTGGTGGAATTATTTAAGAGAATATGCTACCTGGCGTGCGGCCCATACAAAAAACTTGAATTCGAACCGCTGCAGTCCCCCTTTTAATTGCCTTTAAATCTATATAAATACATTTTCTAATATACATTACTTAATAGTTTTTCTATGCCTCTGTTTTTTTCTTATTTTTGTTTACTTAACTCTTACAGACGACGGTAAAGAGCGTTATATAGGAGTCTCTAGTTAATTAACAAAACCAGTAATCAATTAAAACAAAACATAGAGGCATAGTAACACTTCTTCATTACTGTATATTAGAATAAATATTTATATAGGTTTAAATTTGGTGGAGGAGATAGGAGACTACGGCGGGCGGCTCGAATTTAAGTTTTTTGCATAAGTCACGCGACAGGTAGGAGGATATCCTCTTAATTCAATTTTAATTATGTTATAGCAGAGCAGGGATCCTTCAGCGACTACCCTTAACGATGTATAATATATTATAAATTATTTATTTGACTTATGTACAAATGTACACAACTCATACTGAGCCCACTGTTCAAATTGCGCTGGCTTCAATATCGCCCCTGGAGTTATATCTATGATTTCAAAAAATGGTTCTTACCGTTGTATTATTTGTAGCGGATAGTGTCGCGTCTTTCTCTCGGCTTTGCTGCAGGATCATGCTGTTTGGAGGAATTATTTAAGAGAATATGCTACCTGGCGTGCGGCCCATACAAAAAACTTGAATTCGAACCGCTGTAGTCCCCCTTTTAATTGCCTTTAAATCTATATAAATACATTTTCTAATATACATTACTTAATAGTTTTTCTATGCCTCTGTTTTTTTTCTTATTTTTGTTTACTTAACTCTTACAGACGATGGTAAAGAGCGTTATATAGGAGTCTCTAGTTAATTAACAAAACCAGTCATCAATTAAAACAAAACATAGAGGCATAGTAACACTTCTTCATTACTGTATATTAGAATAAATATTTATATAGGTTTAAATTTGGTGGAGGAGATAGGAGACTACGGCGGGCGGCTCGAATTTAAGTTTTTTGCATGGGTCACGCGACAGGTAGGAGGATATCCTCTTAATTCAATTTTAATTATGTTATAGCAGAGCAGGGATCCTTCAGCGACTACCCTTAACGATGTATAATATATTATAAATTATTTATTTGACTTATGTACAAATGTACACAACTCATATTGAGCCCACTGTTCAAGTTGCGCTGGCTTCAATATCGCCCCTGGAGTTATATCTATGATTTCAAAAAATGGTTCTTACCGTTGTATTATTTGTAGCGCATAGTGTAGCTCAAGTTCACTTTATTTGAACTAGGAGGTAACGGCATATTACTTGTTAGACGAGTATTATGCTTTTTTGGACATTCCCAGGCTATACCCTTAACGATGTATATATTATAAATTATTTATTTGACTTATGTACAAATGTACACAACTTTAATGTAGCGGTGCGCTCTGTCTTCCAATAGCGAAGGCAATTTCATACATCATTGTACTATCGCAGAATGAAAAGGTTGGTTTTCTTTGCTCAATATAAGTTATTGGTATTTGCTTTATCGACCGAGTATGACACATTCCGTCACAATGAATGTCATTTCACTACATGGTCCACAGATAAAAAGGGAACATGTGCTTGAAACGCATAAATTAATTTATTTCAAAGCTGGTCAGCCTTTTCATTCCGCGAATATATCTTAAAGGCGGGCGCAGACCAGATGCCAAGCATATAGTCTGGCACTTTCTTTCAACTAAAACGCAATCGGTCTAAATAGCAATATGCCAATATCTTGTTAGGTCTAGGCATAACGCGACATTGGCGGACTGCGTTTTAGGTACTCAGCGACTAAAGGCGTAATTCAGTTTCCTCGACTGTACACAAGTGGAATGTAGTGGTGCGTTCTGTCACGAACTCTGTAATGGGGTGTTTCTCTCAAAACGTGCACATCGCGTGGCGTTACGTGAACAACGTACTTCTGGGTAGTAGTAGGGCTGGGTAGTAGTAGGGCTGGGTAGTAGTAGGGCTGGGTAGTAGTAGGGCTGGGCAGTAGTAGGGCTGGGTAGTAGTAGGGCTGGGTAGTAGTAGGGCTGGGTAGTAGTAGGGCTGGGTAGTAGTAGGGCTGGGTAGAGTAGTAGGGCTGGGTAGTAGTAGGGCTGGGTAGTAGTAGGGCTGGGTAGTAGTAGGGCTGTAGGGCTGGGTAGTAGTAGGGCTGGGTAGTAGTAGGGCTGGGTAGTAGTAGGGCTGGGTAGTAGTAGGGCTGGGTAGTAGTAGGGCTGGGTAGTAGTAGGGCTGGGTAGTAGTAGGGCTGGGTAGTAGTAGGGCTGGGTAGTAGTAGGGCTGGGTAGTAGTAGGGCTGGGTAGTAGTAGGGCTGGGTAGTAGTAGGGCTGGGTAGTAGTAGGGCTGGGTAGTAGTAGGGCTGGGTAGTAGTAGGGCTGGGTAGTAGTAGGGCTGGGTAGTAGTAGGGCTGGGTAGTAGTAGGGCTGGGTAGTAGTAGGGCTGGGTAGTAGTAGGGCTGGGTAGTAGTAGGGCTGAGTAGTAGTAGGGCTGGGTAGTAGTAGGGCTGGGTAGTAGTAGGACTGGGTAGTAATTATTATTAAAATATTTAAAAATACTTTGTTAGGTAATTTACAAAAGTCCAAGAACAAAATTTTATAAAAGTCTACAGCAACCTCCTTTCCATTAAAACTTGCCCTCAGCAATAAACATTATACAATATAAATAAATAATTATGTTAATTACTTACTATTATATATTTAGTGAAATAATATATATAGTGAAAATAAATTAATAATTGATTCATATTTTTGTTCTATTTCTAATTCCCATATTAAATTATCTAATTACGTTTCCTTAGTAATAATTACCATTCGTCCTTAGATATAATTACCATTTTCAAAAAAATACTTTGCTTTCTAATAATTAAATGAATAATATTATCATTGTCCCTTCTACAAACATTGATTACTTACTAGGTTTTTTAGTTACTTATTTACATTTGTGACATCTGACTGTGCATAGATTATGTTTAAATAAAACTTATTAAACTATATAAAAAGTATGTAAAGAACAGTTTATGTGTACATTGTCGCAGCTTTATTTGAAATAGCCGAATATGCACATTCTCAAAGAAACACCCAATGAAGGCGATAATACATCGTGATAATGTAGCCAATATTAGTTACAAGTTATAACTTGTAGTAACTGTAAAAATATAGTCATTGTTATAGTTTGTAATTTAAGTTATTGTGAATTACTTTAATAAGTACATAGATTATGTAGCCAAGTACATAATTATAAGGTAAAACATTTAAGTTACTGTTTCAAAATAATTACTGTTATATGATTTTAAATAAATTGTAACATAAATATTTGTTTGCTTTCAGCATCGTTTCTGCTTGGTGAATGGGTTATAGGTGCCTACTTAGTACGTTTAGAGCTATGTGTAAGGTAGGTTGCTAAGATCTATTCAGTTGGTTTAAACTGTCTCGGAAGTAGAGTATGATAAGTACCTATTTAGTTCGTTTAGGCTGGGTTTTATAAAAGCCCCTTAATATTATATACTTAGGTCGGATATTTGATATAACGGGCCTTTATAAAACCCAACATAAGAGTATCTATCTAATTACTAGGTAGCCCTTATCAACTTAATTGGTACTATAAACTAAATAGGTAATAGTATCACCGTAATCGCAAGGTAGCACAAATATTTTTAATGGGTCAGTTCTCATAGAGATGGCAGCGGCCGGCAGTAGTTGTGAGGAGTTAAAACTGCTCACAACTGCTATAATTAATGCTGCTGTAATTTGCAAATTTTAGCACTGAAACTGCTCACAACTACTGCCGGCCGCTGCCATTTCGGTGAGAACTGACCCATTAAAAATCGAGATAGTTTGTGCTACCTAGCGGCTAGGTTGATATTACCTAATTTAGTCAGTTAATAGTACCAATTAAGATAGTTAGGACTACCTAGTGATTGGGTACTTCTTACCAACTAAATAGGTACCAGCAACCTACTCTCTAGGTAGTTTAAACCAACTGAATAGGTACTAGCAACCTACTAAATAGGTATCATTAACCTACTCTATAGGTAATATACACCTACCCGCTAGGTAGCTCTAGCCTACTAAATAGGTACCATTAACCTACTCACTGGGTGTATCCACCCTACTATTAAGGTATTTTTAACCTACTTTATAGGTAATATACACCTACCCGCTAGGTAGCTCTAGCCTACTAAATAGGTACCATTAACCTAGTAACTGGGTGTATCCACCCTACTATTAAGGTATTTTTAACCTACTTTATAGGTAATATACACCTACCCGCTAGGTAGTTCTAGCCTACTAAATAGGTACCATTAACCTAGTAACTGGGTGTATCCACCCTACTATTAAAGTATTTTTAACCTACTTTATAGGTAATATACACCTACCCGCTAGGTAGTTCTAGCCTACTAAATAGGTACCATTAACCCACTAACTGGGTGTATCCACCCTACTATTAAGGTATTTTTAACCTACTTTATAGGTAATATACACCTACCCGCTAGGTAGTTTAAACCAACTGAATAGGTACTAGCAACCTACTAAATAGGTATCATTAACCTACTCTATAGGTAATATACACCTACCCGCTAGGTAGCTCTAGCCTACTAAATAGGTACCATTAACCTACTCACTGGGTGTATCCACCCTACTATTAAGGTATTTTTAACCTACTTTATAGGTAATATACACCTACCCGCTAGGTAGTTCTAGCCTACTAAATAGGTACCATTAACCTACTAACTGGGTGTATCCACCCTACTATTAAGGTATTTTTAACCTACTTAATAGGTAATATACACCTACCCGCTAGGTAGTTCTAGCCTACTAAATAGGTACCATTAACCCACTAACTGGGTGTATCCACCCTACTATTAAGGTATTTTTAACCTACTTTATAGGTAATATACACCTACCCGCTAGGTAGTTCTAGCCTACTAAATAGGTACCATTAACCCACTAACTGGGTGTATCCACCCTACTATTAAGGTATTTTTAACCTACTTTATAGGTAATATACACCTACCCGCTAGGTAGTTCTAGCCTACTAAATAGGTACCATTAACCCACTAACTGGGTGTATCCACCCTACTATTAAGGTATTTTTAACCTACTTTATAGGTAATATACACCTACCCGCTAGGTAGTTCTAGCCTACTAAATAGGTACCATTAACCCACTAACTGGGTGTATCCACCCTACTATTAAGGTATTTTTAACCTACTTTATAGGTAATATACACCTACCCGCTAGGTAGTTCTAGCCTACTAAATAGGTACCATTAACCTACTCACTGGGTATATCGACCCTACTATAAAGGTATGACTAACCTACTTGATAGGTAATATACACCTACTCGCTAGGTAGTTCTAGCCTACTAAATAGGTACCATTAACCCACTCACTGGGTATATCGACCCTACTATAAAGGTATGACTAACCTACTTGATAGGTAATATACACCTACTCGCTAGGTAGTTCTAGCCTACTAAATAGGTACCATTAACCTACTCACTTGGTGAGTACACCCAGTGAGTAGGTTAATGGTACCTATTCACTTGGGGAGTATACCCAGTGAGTAGGTTAATGGTACCTATTTAGTAGGCTAGAACTACCTAGCGAGTAGGTGTATATTACCTATCAAGTAGGTTAGTCATACCTTTATAGTAGGGTCGATATACCCAGTGAGTAGGTTGATTTTACCATGTATAATGAATATGAATATTCCATTACCTAATAAGTAGGTTAATTACCAAATCATAGTGTTTACCTAATAAGTTGGTTAAGGGTGGACTAGGTAAATTTTACCGACTTTTGCTTTACCAAGTGCACTAGGTAGAATTAGCCTACTTAGTCGAATGTCTGCGTTTCACCTAATAAGTCGGCAAAATTAACCTAAAAATCACCTGTTTTTTTTCCCAGTGTAGGTACTATTTTATATTAATTAAAGCTCTTGAAAACAATTACAAAGTCCGCTGTTTTGCGGTTGAACCTTTAGTTTAACATTTGTTATTTATTATTCTATCAACTTACTTACATAACTTTCTGGTATAAATGAATATAATATTGTAGTTTATTACAACCAATTCGTATATTATAGGTAGGTAAATTTGTTTCCATCTAAACATACAAACGTTTTATCTTATCTTTAAAATTAAGGAAGGTTAGGCCAAAGAACGACGTATATATTTTTCCTAAGGGATGAATTTTCGGTGATTTATGGCCAATGTATGGACCCTTCATTTCAAATAAGAGTATTTTTCTGTAAAATGTTTATAAACTTACCGTTACATAGGGTAGGTATGTAAATAGTTAGTGTTTAAAGTTTTTATTTTGTTTTATAATTTACCTCTATCTAGGTATGTATAGTCGGTAACAAAAGTGTTATATAGAGTATAGTCTAGATATATAAAACTCTACGGTGGCAGGACATGCTATTACTTTTTGTAGACTAACGAACCTAGAGTTCTCCCCTTGGTGGGTAAACTGTTTGATCCCATTAAGGGATGGTGACAGGCAGGCGACGGGCCGTAAAAACATTGCCAAACCCCGGTCTCCCGAGAGGAACGGAACTAGGAACATCAGACAATGCGCAAGGCTCACCTACTACAATAAACTCTAATTAGGTACATACTATGAAAACTGTGTTTTTAATGTATACTTACCTAAATATTAGCCTCGAATTATTAATTTACCGGGTTTTTAAATCTCCAAAAGCAACTGCCGTTTCATGATTTATTTGCTCTTATAATCGCAGAGCTGTCCGATAATAAATGCCCTGTCACTTTGTTATATTCATTTCCTCTCGAAGGGAGAGACAATCGTATTTCCTCACTTTTGTTTCCTAGAGGTTTTAGAGGAAGCATTATATTTCGAGAATCGGTTTAGTATTTTCGGAGATAATACAAATACAATATGCCACTCACACATACTAATAATAATTAAATATTACACTACGTTACACACAGCGCAATTTAGCCCCAAGCTAAGCACTAGGCTTGTACCTACTATGGGTACTAGACAACGGATATACTACATATTATACTTTTTTGTTGTTGTAAATACATGCATATGCTACATAGAAAACACCCAGACAAGAAACAAATATCAGGATAGGGACCATGGTGAGTCATTAGACATGTCGGTTTCCTTACAGTGTTTTGCTCCACCGTAAGAGTAATGTTAATAGCGCACATATTTTATAGAAAAAGACATTGGTGCCGGCCGGGATTCGAACCTCACGACCCTCGGAATTAAAGTGAAAAATTGTACATTACTTGATTCGGGATAAGCATATTATAGGAAAATTGTATTCGCAATAACAGTGCAAAGAATTTCGAACTTTCAAATCAAAATCAAATCAAATATCAGTGGTGGAGAATCACTTTCGAACCCGACCGTACTTCGAAATACCCATCGTTCTTCTCGAATGCCCGACAAGCGCATTACGCTTTGAAAATGCTATTAAACATTTAATAATTATATCACATTGTCCCTCAAAGCAACGGGAACACTGAAAGAGAATTCTAACAAGTTGCTACCAATAAAGTTGACTACGATAATAGCTCTAAACCCTCTTTTAACTCCTTTGTTAAGACTGCATAATGACTTTAATTGTTTTTTGTTTTACTTTTATTTGTTTTCCAGTAGGTTCTTGTTTGTTTTTTGTCGGTCTGATGTTTAGAGTGAGTTTCCACTGAGGCGGAGTTGGGCGGAGTGCACGATAGTTCCTATTTCTTCTATAGAACTGACATCGACGAGACAAAAAAAGGCAATTTTTTTCTTATTTTTGCTATAGAGTTATATACTTTGCCTTTCCATCCCCTATGGAAAGGGGTGGAGTATTGGGTGTCTCTCTATGTATGTTTCTTATTTTTGCTATAGAGTTATATACTTTGCCTTTCCATCCCCTATGGAAAGGGGTGGAGTATTGGGTGTCTCTCTATGTATAATATGTATGTATTTACAAAAGAAAAATAAATATATGTCCTAGGTAAATCCGTTGTCTAGTCGCTGTAACACACGCTTAGTCGCTTACCACGGGTCTAGATGGCGCTGTGTGAGGTTCAGATAATTTATTTATTTATTATTTTTTATTTATCCAGGTTTACTCATTAATATAAATTGGGAATCAATTTGTATTAGTCACGATTTTTTGTCAATTTGTGAACATCATGGAATGAATGAATGACGACATCAAGGAGTCGTGTTATCTTGTTCCATAGAACATTTAAGTATCTATTTAATTTGCGAATGTCTTTTTCTTTTTTGTCTCGGTGACGTCGGTTCTATAGAACAAAAAGGAACTATCGGGAATGGACTGTGAATTGGCGAATCACCGAGCCAAAGTGTTACGTTTCGTTTATTGAAAAGCGTAGTGGACAATTAGTCAAGTCTACTAATAGTGACAATTGGTCAAGCGTATGGGTACCGAAAGTTTTAGTGTTAATTCGTCAAGCAGTTTGGTTTGGTCAAGTTTTCGAAAAGTGTCAACTTTCGAAGTCTATTTTTTTCAATAAAACCAAAGAAGATCGAAGTTGAAACAAAAGACGACTAAAATAGGTACAAAGTATGACAGACAGAAAGACAGTCTGTCAAACTTACACCGATGATAACTCTGAAAGCATTTCAAACCATTGACACTAGACCACTACTTTCTCAGCATAAGTGATAGAGCTCTACGAGATCTTCATATCGGATAACAGCAAGTACTGTACTCCGCTTAGCTCCGCTTCAGTGGAAACACTATTTTTTTCATTTCCTTTAAATACGGCATTGATATCATAATTATACATAATTACTATGTGTGTATTTATGTAGATGAAAATTTTAGATGAAGACGCCAATTTTTAGACAGAACCAGTAGATGGTCAATTCGCGTATTAAAATTGTCTAAAATTCCATTTAAATACTTAGATGAAAACAAAGTTTTTTGTTTTAATCTAAGTTTAAATATTATTTCGACATAATTGCACTAAACCTTCAATCATCATTATGAGTTTTTTTTATGAAGAAGGTTCCTAATACCTGAGTGGTGAAAAATGAAACAAAATATTCAATATACGATTTAATCGTTTCATTCAATGAAATGTGTAACTTTTTATTTTTACAACATTTTTTTGTGTTACAAACAGTACACTTACTAACACATAATAATTACGTAAAATTAATTAAAGTTAAACTTATATTTTACAATAAATTGATTATCTTATCTTTACACATCTTATATGACTAAAGTAACTAATATAAATCTAATATCGCACGTTTTAATTTTATTAATAAGTATGACAACATCCCTGAAGTTACTTTTGCAGTATTGAAAAAATGATTTTAAAGGAAAGCAAACAATCCAAGGGGTCTACTTGATTTTCTTACGAACGGTCGAAATTGCAAGGGCAAAGTGAATTTAGGCAACAACTGGTCACACCAGAAAAAATCTAACTGGTCATGACGTTTAAAGCACTGACTTTTGTTCTAATCAGTTATATGAATATTCTGATCACGCCTTATTTTAGTAGCTATTGGTCACACTGTTTCATAAATCTGTTTCAATTCGTCACCATTTTTTTAAATTTGTAATCAAATTAGGTTGTGACAAAATATGAAGACTTATAAAAGCCAGAAATCTAAAAGTACAAGATAAGTGAAGAACAAGATAGTTTTAATTTTCACACAAATTACAAATGTGATCTTGTATAACTTAACTTAAAATATATTACTTGCTTGTATCACCACCCTACAACACGGCCACCGCTCCATAGGACACATGCTAGTCGTGAACGTGTTAGGTAGTCAAAGTGAAGTATGTTTTAATATAGGTACATAGGTAACGAATTAAGACGGATTTGGAGTGTGACCAATTGTTTTAAAAAAATAAAGCATGACTAGCACTAAATTTTGATATGACTGATCAGAACAAAATTTACTGCTTTTTTATCCGACTACAGAAAAGGAGGGTTATGATTTTGACCGCGATGTATGTTAGGATGTACTATGTATGTTTGCTTGTGTCCTCATAACGTCTAAACTACTTTACATATTTTTACATTATGACCATTTAGAACATTTCTTATACGACGGGTTGTCGCCTAAACAGCAAAGTATGAGTACTTTCTTTGGGTTCACTTTCGAATCCTACGTCACGAATTTGTATAAAAAAAGACTTGTAGGAGATAGAGGAGAAAGAGGGCTAACCATTATTGCTAGTTTTATGTTGAGCAATCAAAAAAAAATTTCATACATTTTTACTTGAACTTCGAAAAAAATATACTGATCACCCCGACTTGGATAAGTTAGGTTAATGTTAGAACATGATTACACGCAGCGCTTTGGCGACCGAGCGAAGCGAGCGTGCCGTGGCAGCGGTCGCCAAAGCGCCTAATTCTATCTATAAATAAAACTAAGCTGCGAAGACTAAGCTGCTGCCAAAGCTGCAAAGGTAAGTGTCTGGTGCTGCGTTTTGTCACACGAGGGCTGAGGGGCTGCTACAGCCCTTGCGTCGCGCTAGAGCCCACACATATTCAAATTTTAGCGAAATTATAACTCTAAATTATTATTAAATTTAAGGTATTTTTTAAATTACGCATCTGCTCAAGGGGGGAAAGTGTTAGGGGGGTTGTACAAGACTCCCCCCCACCCCTCCCTACCCCCAAGTTCGTGACGTAGGATTCCAAAGTGCAACCCTTTCTTTCGCTCGTTTAGTCCGCACATAAAGCGCGATTATTTCAATCAACAATAAAATTTTACACCAAATAATTAATTTCAGAATCTACTATGTTCATAATCTGACGCGACTCTTAACTTATTATAAAGGAGCACTTACATACAAATTATTTACAAAATCTACTAATAAGATGAATATTAATTACCCAGATACCCGCAAACATTAGCCCCCTTACTTATCAACGATGACTAAGTTTATATAACGTTTGTGACCGTCTGATAACTTTGAAACCTTATGTCACAGTAAAAGACAAACGTTACATAAAGTTAGTCATCGTTATAAGTAAGGGGTGTAGATAGGTTATTTAAAATTGTTAGTACACTACGTACGTATAATTTATTTCAGGCTCAACAGTCCACCATAGTCAATTTGCTCCTATACATTTATTTATATTAATCAGACATGTAGTAAACATTTGGAAAATCTAGAAATAGAATGTAACAGGGCTTGGTCTTTAAAACGTGATAATATGATTTTTTTTTTAATTACGATCAAAAAAATTTAGGATAAACTTATTATAGTGTTTCTAAAAAGTTGTAGTGAATGTCTTTCGATAAAAAAAATATGTGGTTATTTTGTAATTAGCAACTGTTTGCATATCGACACCTCTGGGCTCAAAGGTCGTAAAGGACATTAGGGCGTAAAGGACTTAGCAACACTGTCTTACTCAGTTTTTGATTCTCTATCGATCTGTATACTCGGCGTAGCGAAATTCGCAAAAAAATGGTCTTTACGACCCACCTATTTTGGCACGCTAAACAAACTTTTCCATAAAAATGGGTATGTAAATAACACTTAGTTACAAAAATGTGCTTACTGTGGTAGTAAAGTATATCAAAGTAAAGCAAAGTCTTATACGACCTAGAGTGTTTAATGTAAGTCACCTCAAAAATAGGTTGTAAAGGACATCGTCTTTGCAAGGTGTCCTTTACACCCTTACATTTTGAAATAAAACATACACGTGTGTCCCTTACAGCCTTACATTTCTAAATAAAACATGACACGTGTGTCCTATACTGCCGTGCTAACTAAGAGGACCGTAACTAACAATTTTTGCAAAAATGACTTTTTGACGTATTCGGAATAAGGAAAACCAGAGGATTATGCTGAACTTGTCAGAATTTCTGTATGTATCGTAGTTTTTAAGATACGATAACCATAACCACCGTATGTGATACCTAACTAGTTTTCTTCCTAGTCAATAACAGTCTATGAGCCATTACTGTCCTTATGAGGTGTATCTACACAGAGTTACGTCATTCAAATAAGGACATAAACACCGTAAAGGCCAATACCGTAGTAATCAGTTGATTCTTCTTCTCAGAAAAATATACTAGCACTAATCATATTCACCGTATCTACCAATAACTGTGTTTAGAAAAGTAATAATAAGAGCTCATACCGTATTTATGTTTAGGATCTCATACCTATATTTATTTTGGGAAATTACACATTAGTACTATAACTACCGCTTGGTGTGTATGGGGCCTACTAAGATCGTTGGGTCACTCAAACTCATAGAATAGGGTTACCCATCTCTTTCCGTGGGTGTCGTAAAAGGCGAATAAGGAATTTTTATTTTTTTATTTTTATTTTTAAATGTAAATTTTTCAATTCACACGCCTAATTGGTAAAATAGCATAGAACAAATATTGTCAAACACCATCTGTAACACCTACTCTATTTGTGAATAAATGAATTGAATTGAATTGAAAATTTAAGGGGGACTAGCAAAACTTAAGTTCTACCCGCGTGGTGGCGGATAAACTGCTTGGTTCCTAGAAGGGTTAGTGTCAGGCAGGCGGCCGGCCGTAAAAATATTGCCAAATCTATTAGCAGAAGGTATGGTCAGTGATGACTTACCTACTGCGCCAACCCCAAATATTCGGGGTTTAGCGGACCCCGGGCTCCTAAGAGGGATACAACCGGGAACATCGCTCGGATGAGAGAGAAAAATGGAAGTTTAAAAGAAGTTTGCCCCATAACAGCGCACAGAAGCTTCGCCCGTCTCCTGTGTAGACGAGGGCTACCGTGTCACGGCCGGGCACAGCCAGACATTGGAACATTGGCACGCTAACCGGACGCGCGCGGGGGCTGGATGTGTGGAGTGACGCGAAAAGACCGCGTCAGAAACTCTCGTATCAGGGGCAGCTACCCGACGTACTTTCCACGCGGAAGGTGGCCGTGGCGTTCCTGCAGGAGACTCGATGGAAAGGCAGCAGATCCCGGCTCATTGGGAATGGCTACAAGCTGATCTACACGGGTGCACCTGGTGGGAAGAACGGGGTGGCTGTGGTGCTCGCTGAGGGGTTCATCATCATTCGAGCGTTGTTCCCGGTTGCATCTCTCTCGAGAGCCCGGGGTCCGCTTTCCTTCTTTTACGTCTCCACTTCGCACGATCTTCGGCATCCCGTGTTGTGAGGCCATTAGCACGCATATCTGATCTTACAACGTCAAGCCAGCACATCTTGGGTCTTCCCAATCTGCCGCGGCCGGGCGGAGGCGCCATAGCAAGACATTTGTTTCCCACGTAACTAGCCGGTTTCCGTAGAACGTGGCCGTACCACCGTAAGCGGCATTCTTACAGTTTGTCTGCAATGTCTCGGACATGAAGGCTGCCCCTGATGCGGGAGTTTCTGACGCGGTCTTTTCGCGTCACTCCACACATCCAGCGCAGCATCTTCATCTCCGTGACACGCAGCTCCTGCTTATGTCGCTTAAGCAATGGCCACGCCTCACTACCATACAAAAGGACAGGTCTAATGATCGTTTTATAGACCTGTCCCTTCAGTTTAACCGGCATCGCTGAGGGGTTGCAGGGCGATATCTTTGAGGTGAATCGCTTTAGCGACAGACTTATGTGAGTGAAGATGCTTATTCCTACCTAGTAACTGCTTACGTGCCACAGGTTGGATTTAGCGACGCTGGTAAGAGGTCGTTTTGGGATAAACTCGGCGAGGTCCTCGGAGCCCCATCCCATTGTCACAGGGAATCGTTTAGGGTGGTGATCTGATCAGACATGTAGGTGAGATGGGGGCGGAATTTGAACGTGACCATGGAGGCTACGGGTAAGGCAGTCGGAATGCGTAAAGGAAAGAAATCCTGCGTATGTGCCACTGCCGACCTGGTACTTGTGAACACATATTTTAAAAAGAAGTCCCGACCATCACCTTGATCACCTTCAGGAGCGGGGGGGGCAACTCTAATCGAACGATTCGATTTTCAATTCAAATCGATTTTCTAATTACTAGGAGACACCATATCGGCAACGTGGCCAACCGCAAAGTCATACCTGGTGAGAGTCACACTGCCCAACACCGTATCCTTGTCATGGATCTCTGTGTAAAAACCAAAAACAAACGACCGGAACCATGTCGGCGCCGAATCAGATGGTGGATGCTTGACGAAGCCAAGACCCAGATGCTCGCTTCAGCAATCGGCGACAAATGTGTTAATGCTGAATGCAAATCGGTACAAGAGCACTGGGATAGGATTCAGGTATCTAGGACAAGACACAGTCCATAGAGAGACTAGGGTAAAGAACGCCCTCTTTAAAAAGTGGCAAGCGTCTAACTCTCCTGAAATTGCGACGTGAATAGGTCCGCCAAACGTAGCTAGAGCCAGACAGTACCATTTACAGTCATTGTACGATAAATTGGAAATGTCGGAGGGGCAGAAGCTTATTTATAAGCTGGCACATTTTAGGATAAAAGCGGCGCAGGATATAATCAAGTGCCAACCAAGTAACCAAGGTTATATCCCAAGATCCTGACGGTTCTGGTCTGCGAGGACCTCCCAGTGAAAGAGAGATGGCGCTTTTATTTACACGAGCTGCTTGATTCGGAGGGACTTGTGAAACTGATGAGGAGGTCCGCAAGGCTCTTCGCTGCATGAAGAATCGGAAAGCTGTCGGCGCCGATGGAGTCCCCGTCGAAGTTTGGAATGGGTTCTCGTAGTGTGGTGTGGGTATCTTAATTAACCTTTTTAACCGCATACTCGAGACTGGCAGGATCCATGCCCAATGGAAACTGAGTGTTCAAAGGCAGCGGATCTGTGCAGGAGTGTAGTAGTTATCGTGGTATAAAGGTCATGTCCCACACCATGAAGCTCTACGAGCGTATAGATGACTCTCGGATCCGGCATGAGTGCACGGTCTTGGAGGGCCAGTATGGTTTCCGCCCCGGTCATGATAACATACCTTGTTTTCGTCTATAAAACGATCATTAGACCATTGTCGCTTGAGCGACTTAAGCAGGAGCTGCGTGTCATTGAGATGAAGTTGCTGCACTGGATGTGTGGAGTGACGCGAAAAGACCGCGTCAGAAACTCACGTATCAAGGGCAGCCTTCATGTCCGAGACATAGCAGATAAATTGATTGAATAAACAAATGTATATTTGTTTAAAGTTTTTTGTTAACTGACGATCACATCTGCTTAGTTAACAGTAACTGCACAATATGTTAACAGGTCACTACAAGCCATAAAGACAGTATGTGTTGTTGTTACTGTACTTATGCTTAGTAATTCATTTCAGTCATTTAGTACTCGTTACTAAAGATAAATACATTATTTACGATCACTAAGCATAATTACCGTAACTACCGCACATACGGTTGTAATGCTTAGACTATTAGTTTGAATTTGATAATAATTACTAAAGACAAACAGTTTTTTAATATAATTGAATAGAAAACATTATGATATTTGCTAAACAAGTACAGAGATACATAGATCATCACTATGCCTACCAAGTTGCATACTTACATACCCACAATTTTAAATAGCTTTTGAGTAACACGAAAAAAACGAAGATAAACTTTAGGCGCGTTTTTCTCAGCTTTACGCGCCAAGCAGTTACGGTCCTTTTAGTTAGCACGGCAGTATACTACCTAGTTTTATTTTAATTATGTTCATCAACTAAGGCCAAAAATCAATGTAACTGAGCAATTGTCCCATATTTGTTGGAAGGGGATAGTTTCTAACTGTTCAACAAGCCCTGTTTAAAATATGGCAACCGAGCACCTCTTCTGAAGATGTCGAAACGTACAGGACCACCAAAGTTTCACAAAAAGAGCAGTAGCCAGAGCCAGAAAGAAGTTACAGTCACTGTATGATAAGTTGAATAAATGAATATTGCACGACGTTACACACAGCGCAATCTAGCTCCAAACTAAGCACTAAGCTTGTACTATGGGACTAGACAACGGATATACTACATAATATACTTTTTTTTTGTGAATACATACATATGATACATAGAAAACACCCAGACCAGATACAAATATTTATTTTAAGCATAAATACTTTTACCCGGCGGAAATCAAACCTGCAACCCCCTGCATCGCAGTCGGGCCTTCCCCCGACGCGCCACTGAGGTCGTCGTGAGTTGGAAAGGCAGAAGTTTATTTATTAAATACCTTGTTTGAGGATCAAAGCGACGCAACATAGAATCCAAGACGTGCCGATGAGGCTATGCGAGAACCTCATTGTGAAGGAAAAATGGAAATCTTATTCTGCCAAGTTGTTTTATCAGCAGAAAAACAACTACATCCATCAAAACTTCACAGCATAAAGAATCGGAAAGCTGTTGCAGCCGATAGAGTTCTTATTAACACAAGGACGGCGATGGGTTCTCGTTGTGTGAGCATCTTAACCAACATTTTAACCCCATTTTAATCCGCGAGACCGACGACATCCATGCGCAACGGAGACTGAGTGTTATTACACCAGTACACACAGGGCAAAAATTAGGTGCATGAGTATGGAAGTTATCGAGGTATAAAGGTAATACTCCACACCATGAAGCTATAGTGTGTAGATAATTGAGTGGTTAATCGACTCTCGGATCCGACAGAAGTGTACTGTCTCGAAGGGCGAGTATGGTTTCCGCCAAGATCATAGGTCTATATCCTGTTTTGTTTTTAATCTTTATGGAGAACACCTTAGATGCCTTCAATACGAACTGATGTTGGTGACACTAATTATCCCTTCCCTCACAGTCAGAGTTTACCTGAGATTCGTCTTAAGCCCGTTCCTGTTAAGAGCAATACCAGATGAACTGACTTCGGCCCCCATAGCTGCTCGCTCATGTAGGTATGCTGATAATATTGAGCTGTCATTAGATTAGGAACGGCTACGGAGACGCGTAAATACGTGGAAGGAGTTGGTCGCAAACATCTGTTTGCAACTAAATTTTAGAAGACTGACAGACACTTGGAATACCACGAAATCCACATCTGTCTGCATAGACAGTCATGTTCAGATATGAGCAGATATACCCGTTTAAGTATTTGGTAAACCGGTTAAAGTGAAAGAACATGTCTATAAAACCATCATTAGATCTGTCCTTTTGTTCGATAGTGAGAAGTGGCCAGTGATTTAGTGACATAAACAGCAGTTGCGTATCACGGAGATGAAGATGGTGCGCTGGATGTGTGGAGTGATGTGAACAGATCGCGTTACGAATTTCCGCAACTGAAGCAGCCCTCATGTTCGAGACATTACCTATTAATTGCTTGACGGCTGGTACGATAAGTCTTGCGTAATGCAACTAGTTACGTGGAAAATAAATATTAGGCTATTCGCCCGGCCGTGGCAGATTGGGAAGTCACAAGAAATACTGGATTGACGCCGTAAATGACGAAAGCGTGCAAATCGCTTACCTGCACGCGCTTCCGAGAGGGATGCAACAGGGAAAATCACTCAGTTAATGATGATTAAACTTAAATTAATAACTTCTCTATACAACGGGTGATCCTTAAGACCCAAAAAAATGTTACACTTGTCGATTAATTCCTTATTTTGTTCAGTTTCGTGCAGTAAGGTGGATTTACGCACTTAGGTACTAACATAGGGTACAAATTTGTGGGGTGTAAAGGACACTTATTTTGAAATTTATGGTCGTAAAGGAAATTTATTTCGGTAAATACGGCACTAGGGTAATTGTTCAACACTGTCTTAGAAAATACTATAAATTCTAAGCACTTTCTTCCTAGGTTTCATTTAAATAGCTCAAGAAACGAAGATGCTACAGCAAAAATAATTTTATTTTTTTAGTTTTTTGCTTCTCCTGAAAAGTCGCATTTTGTCCCTTACGACCTTTGAGCCCAGAGGTGTCGATATGTTTTAAATATAATTGCTGAGAAATGGTAAGGTCCCAGTCTTAATTTTTACAATGCATAATTTTAGTGTTAAGTATAGGTCTTGCGAGGGAGAGAAAAACCTGTATTACTAGAAGGCAGGTACTATTCTTAATATTATCAAGTTTGTGTGTATGTCTAAACTACTAGAATTGTAAGTTTTACGTAAAAGTGAAATCTGTACGGATTTAAATAAGTATTTTGTTACCAAAATGCAAAATGAAAGTGGGATTTTAACTATCACACTATGGCATATACCATCATGTGAAAGTATGGAGGATTTTTCTTATTTACAATTAGTTTTGGTACCATCAACTACTGGTGAATCTTTACACTCTCCTTATTTACATGTTTATATGTTATTTACATTTACAGCTTATTTTCCATGTTCCCGGATCTTATTCGTATTTTTTTATTAGGTAGGGTCAGATGGGGCATTTGCAATGCCGGGGCAAAAGCAATAACATTAATTGCTAATGATGTCATGAAAGAAACTGGTAACCTTCGATTCTACTAAGGTACTACGATGGTTAAATTCAGGATAAGGTAGAGTCGAAAGTTACCGGTTTCTTTAATTAATATCAATTAACGTTATTGCTTTTGCCCTTATATTGCAAATGCCCCATCTGACCCTACCTCGACATTTTTTCTATCATATGCTACAATAGTCTTCGCGAAAACAACAAAGCCAAAATGTACGTATATGTAATTATAGTAAAATATAAAAAAAAAAACGGGGCAAGTGCGACACTCGCGCATAAAGGGTTCCGTACCACTATCACAATTGGATACGGAACCCTAAAATGGTTTACAACAACCAATTTTTAAATTTTATAGGAAAATATGAAATATTTATCTTCGATTCTTACTCCCATCAAACGACCGAATCACTCAAAAAAAAAAACCTTGGCACAAAGAAAATCTGAAACATAAAAGAAACTTTTTGGTAAGTGAAGGCAGACTGGTATATTTGACAGATAGGGCAGCCATTTTGAATTCCATGACCAACTCGATTTGTCCTCCTGTCCCTCTTCCTGTCCTCCCGCGATTCTCGACTCATTGTTATGTTTGAAACACGTTTGTTGTATGGGAGCCCCTTTTAAATAATTGTTTTATTTTGTTTTTAGTATTTGTTGTTGTAGCGGCAACCGAAATACATCTTATGTGAAAATTTCAACCTTCTAGCTATTACGGTTCATGAGATACAGCCTGGTGACAGACGGACGGACGGACGGACGGACGGACAGACAGACAGACAGACAGACAGCGAAGTCTCAGTAATAGGGTCCCGTTTTTACCTTTAGGTACGGAACCCTAAAAAACGAGAATAACACCCGGAAACCTAAAAATACATTTAGTAATCATGTGAGTTTAGGAAGTTCCTTATGGCACAGTTTACATGGCCTATTTACACAGTTTACATGGTTTGTCATTTTCAATTTACATCAATTACATTACAATTGTTACGTTTGTCCAATAATATGTGACATAGTTGGTAGTACGGTATGGTAGAGTTAAAACTCCAAAAAAACATTGAATTTTGAATATTATTATGTAAAACATGGTTTGTCTTTTTCCGTGACAAGAACTTGCAAAATTGACAGACATACATTAATAAGACTATAATGTGTATTTTTTTTAATACTTGAATAAACAACTAGAAAAAAAGTTCGAATTCAGAACCTCCTCCTATTTTTCAAGTCGATTAAAAAAGATTCAAAACCATGTTGTTTTGTGTTTGTATCTTAGACAGAAACCTATAATAATACATTCTGATCATTCAATTAAACTTTTCTTATAAAAACATAATATACTATATCTTAGGTTATTATAAATTCTATCACAGCAAAAACAAGACTAGATTTTTAATATTTACCTAATAAAGAACGCACAAAACCAATAGTAATATGTACCATATCAAGCAGTGACTGACATTCCTAATGTATCCTCATTTCAGTAAGGCTGAATTCTAAATTCTTCACTTGACTAGTAATCAACTCAGCCTATAGAAATATTCACGACCATTCTCACTTTCTAATGTCCCATTAAAATTATATACAAAGTACAAAGACACATAGATAAGTTCCCCATAATGTACACTTAGACTTACATCTAAATTACTCTAACGATCTGGTGTCACATTATATGTCCTAATCTAAATGATGTTTAACGTTGGCGTGTACTAAAGCTAGAAGCATTAAGATAAATTCACAAGAATTGAGTTCTTACATTTCGGTTGACTGAGAGCGCTCCAAGACCGGGGTCTGAGGACGGACGAACACGCTCCCAGGGCGCCTGCTACCTCCCACCTTTGAAATACTGACATAAAAGGACCTTCTTGAACGCTTGCCTAAATACTTTATTGAATATCGTGTAGAATATCGGATTCACCATCGAACTGGCGTAGCCTAGCCACAACGCGCAGTCGAACACCCACGGTGCAATTCGTCGCTCACATTCTGGGCATACCACTGGCACCATATTTAGGATAAAAAATGGCGCCCATAAGATTACGAACGTAAAAAAAACTACGCCTAAAACTTTAGTCGCTTTCTGCTCTAGTCGGAGGATTCTCCCGTGGCGTGACGAGTTCCTAGATATGACACTAGAGTTTCTGGAATGGTGAGTTCTAGGCACTTGTCGTTGAGGAGTTGACGTCAACGTTTGCTGTCTGGTCATTGACCTCTGAGGGCGGATAGTTCGCACTGGAGTAGACAGCGTAGTCCTTGCCCCTCCAAAGCTAGACCCTCTACGAAACCTCCTCGCCTCATCCCAAGTGACAATAGAAGACGCCCCACGACTAGATCTCCTAAAAAATGGCGTAGCCTGTTCTTCTTTTACATTTCCACTTCTAGTGTAACCGTTGCAACCGTTGATATCACCACCAGGCACAATAATGACTTCAGTCGTTCGCCTCGGAGGCGGTGTTTCCGAGCCGAAATAAGGACAAGTGCATGGAGGTGGTAATAGAAGACCGTCTTCTGAACTCCTCGATTTACCAGTCAATGTGGTCGGAGCTAAAAGACCATCGTTGCTTTCATCATCTGAAGCGCTCCGTGGCCTGTGTGCTGGAGTGTTTGGGTCTCCAGTTGAAGACGGCCGTCTTCTGTCTTGAAACATAGAAGACGGAGACGAAGATGACACGCTGACAGAGCCTGGAGTGAGCATACCGCCCCTCTCCGATATGTTTGTCCTGTAAAGAAAGCAGCATGAGTAATTTATAAAGCAACTAGGCAGACAGAGAAGAAGAGAAGAGTTTAGCCGTAAATTTTGAAGCGAACGTATAGGTAATGCCAATTGTTTTTATACCCTTTCGTTTGTGGTTTTGTTCCGGCAGAAGCTTCCAAGCCACGAGAAAGGCGCAACATCTCTGCCCCAAAGTGGTGTAATGCTGTCATTGCTGACGGAGCGGGCTCGCTGTGCAACACAACACACATAATGAGGACTACACACAGATACATTCAACAAATACACGTATTACCCTTGTCCTAGGTGAATGACAAAAGCGACAACACGACGCGACGCAATAATATGAATTGAGAAGTTATTGTATGCACATATCTATAAATTAAACTATCGTATGGGATTGTGGCCAACATACTCGCGTGAATCTGTCTGTCAATCAAAAGTGTGGTCGCTATCATATCACGTCGCTTCATGTCGCGTTCTGTCGGTCACCTTTGATAACGGCTTAGACAAACAGCTGATGGATAGCAAAATTTTAATGTTTAATAATATTATTTATAATACCGACCAGACTAGACTCAAATAAAAATATTGACTTGAGATTTAACTAAATATAAATAACAATAAAATACTACACACGTATCAACAAACTATAATTATTAAATCTGGTTTAGATGATTTTGTTTTCTGCCAGTTATAGAATATACAAAAAGTAATAAGAAATGTATTTTATCAGCTACAATAGGTTTTTAAATGTTCAACAGAGTGAGGTAATAAATAGTAATAGTAATTTGATATCAATTAAAAAGTTTGCTCTCCACAAAATGTAGTTAACATATATTATGAATTGTTATTACAAATAATAATGAACACGGTTCAAATATGTTTTCAATTTTCCACGTCGTATTACACAAATAAATTGATAAATGCAGCTTATTGTAACATGCCACTAAATGCTTCACAGAACATGCATGAAGAAATAAAGTAATTTCGTTTTTACAAATATGTAGTTAACTTAGTTTTAGTGGCCAAAGAGCAGATCTGTCATATCTTTGCCTACGAGCTGCAATGCAGCTGCATTGCATGGGTTTCTACAAGAAATATAATTTATAGGTCGTGATTACAAAGAATCATAGATTTTCCTTGTTTCCGCGATGTTGGATTGAAATTCAACTGATTTTACGGTATTAATCGCGTATTGTCAAACCTGAAGAAGAAACCTGTAAAGATCTCGAAACATTAAGCGTTGAAACACTGCTAAAGTAACAAACACCACGCGATTAAAACCGAAAAAAGTAGTTAAACTGATAAAAAAACAACTTAAATTGATACAGTAGGTATTAGCTATTATGTGCCTAAACTTATAAAAAATTCAAAGTCCTAAGTTTAGAAGAAACTATTCAACGTACAAATTTGGCAGCTTACGTACGAACAGTGCAAGTTCTAAATAAGAAGCTTTTAATCAATTAAGGCAAATCAGAACTAAAATAGGTAGTTGATCAGTATCAATTAGTCGGTAACCGTTTGGCCGGAGCCGGAGTGAAAACTTGTCTGTGGTGTCGAAATGGAAACAGGCCAACGAACTGGCCGATTCCACTTCAGATCGTTGATGTGATTTCGTTGGTCGGAGTGGAACTCCCCGTTTTAGCGAGTATTTGTTGAAAAAAAAAGAGATCGAATAATGATTAATAGTTAATCATTTATTTGCGAATAAAGGTAACAAAGATGTCACAGAATTATAAAATGTTCTCTCTATTCTACCTATATTCTTCTTTTGTTCTTCTTCTGTTATATATGTTATATAATAGTTGTAGAACAAAAGTTGTTCGCCTAGACATCTAGAACAACCTCCTTTCGGCCTGGGAACACCCTGTATGAATAAATTTATTTGTAAACAAAAGTCGTTTACTTTTGATGCTGAGTGTACCTAACCATATAAAACCTCGTATAATATCAAATAATATATCATAATATAATATAATATCATATTATTATAATATCATATCACATAATATTGACTTCTATGATCATTGGTCGCCCCAGTTTCTTTTTTTTTTTTTTTCATTTATTACCATATAAAAAAATCTTATCAAACATTTAGTTACTTAGCACAACTAAACCACTAAGATTTGTAGAATTTATTATGTGTGTACTTGTATTTTTTATTATCTACTATAGGTACTGTAAGTATTGTTTTTTTGTTACTATTTTATAAGTAATTAGACAAATAGGTAAACAGGTTTAGTACGTTGATCTCTAATTATTTAGTATGGTAATATTATTCACTATTATACAGTATTTAGCATCTAGTTTCGATAATTAAAAAAAATGTTGCTTATGTTAGTATGTCAATTTTAATCAGTAATTGGTTGTAGGTACATAATGTTTTCCATTTAGGTACTGTAAAAAATATTGGATTAAATTAAGAAAATTTGACGACCTCTGTGGCGCGTCGTGCGAGAGCGCGACTGCAATGCAGGAGGTTGCGGGTTCGATTCCCGCCGGGTGCAAGTATTTATGCTTAAAAAATAAATATTTGTGTCTGGTCTGGGTGTCCTTCTATGTATAATATGTATGTATTTACAAAAGAAAAATAAATATAAGTATTATATCCGTTGTCTAGTCACCGTAACACAAGCTTAGTCGCTTACCACGGGGCTAGATGGCGCTGTGTGTTGTTCACAGAATTTATTTATTTATTTATTTTAAGAAAATAAAAATTATGACTTTACTAACTTGAATTAGTCATTGCAATTAATATGGAACCGATTTGACCGACTATTACTTTAGCCTTTACATTTAATTAGAGAATGGAAAACGTACGTACACGTTAAATTTATTATTATTCATATTCGTTAGTTTTAGTTAAGGAAACTAACGAGTAAGAAAACTATTTAATCTATACTAATATTATAAAAAGAAAAACATGTTTATTTATTAAGTATAAGCTCGAAAGTACTGAACCGATTTCAAAAATTCTTTCACCGTTAGAAAGCTACATTACCGAGGAGTAACTTAGGTTACTTTGATCCTGACATTCCCACGGGATCGGGACTTACGCGGGTGTAACCGCAGAACGCAGTAGCATATTAATAAATATGTAACTGAATCCTCGGCAAGCGAGCCCTACTCCCAATTGTATTCATTTTAACCGTGCAAATTGTTCACAATCCTCGCCTAATGGCATTCAAAGAATCGTTAAATGTTGATGTGGCGTGTTTGTTTGCGCCATTTTCCATTGTAGCATTAGTTCGCTTCCAAAAAGCAGTAGGTAATGTTACCGGGAAAAGTACACACAATTTGAAATTAGCATGTAGGTGGTTACTTCCACGCAGTAGGCTAAAATAGTTTCTAGGCTTCCACTAAAAGAGCCTATAGACGCAGCACTGTAGTCGTCGGACAAAAAACTAAACACCTGATTTTAGAAAAAAAAGTTTGTTTTTCAAAAAGTCGTAGAGTAGGTTTAGGTGGTGATGGCCATAGTCCTTTCTACTAAAGAAGTCCGACAGACGCAGCACTGTAGTCGCCAGACAAAAAACTAAACTTCGTAATTCAAAAAGTCGTAAAACAAAACATGTTTTTCTAAACGTGCAGATCAATTCCAAATACTGAATTTAAAAAATGAAAACTTTAAAAACTGAAAAAAAAAAATGTTTTTTTCGTTTTATTCGTATCTGTATAGAAAAGGATAAAATCCATTAAAAGTTGCGGAACTTCATTAATATTTACCGTCAGAAATGAGAGAGATGGAATTGCATGACAAAACGATGAATTCTCAAAAAAAAGATGATTAGGTACTCGTATAAAATGTACATACTTTCATTAAAGCAAAAGAGTCCCAAAATAATATCGTTTTAGACTATGTATTGAAATATTGACCTATGTATTATACGAATAGATTTCGAAATTAAATTGATTTTAGTTTAAAATTAGACGAAACTTTGTGGTTTTAATGTTTCAGTCAGTATATATAAATCCCATACCCTGACTGATTAATATATCCACGCAGCATCTCTAGGACCAGCAGTTTGGGCTCTGCGTTGAAATTTAAGTCAGTCAGAACATTGAATTTTACATAATAATTATGTATGCATATAATGCATATAGATAAATATCGAAACCCATTATTGACCACGTATCAAATATCATTGTTCACACTAAATACTTATCTTAAACCGTTACAAAGAAGTGTGTCTATCAATTCAGGAATATATATATTTTTTAAGAGTTCCATAAACTAAACCTTATCTTAGTTAACTTAGCTTAGCTTAAAATTAAATACATTTTTCGGTTTCAATCGCATTGTGTTTATTACTTTTAGCATAAAGCAGCATAAATTAATAAACACCACGTGATTAAAACCAAAAAATGTCTTTAATTTCAATCTAATATCGCAAAAACGGAAGGAAAATCTAGCGTTAAATCAGATTAATTTTTAAGTGATTTATACCTTTATATTGTCTAGGATTGTATGTAGATTTGTGATTTTAAGAAATATATTCACATAATTAACTCAGATTTAAAAAAAACAAACTATTTCCGTTGTCTAGTCACCGTAACACCAGCTGTTGACACAGCCAACAGCGCCACCGACGGCGAGTAGAATAAAACGCTTGACTCCATCTATCGGCAGAAGGAGTATCGTGTAGCGATAGATTGATTAAATAAGCGCCATCTGCGTTCAGATAGTGAACGTTGGTATTTCATAGTTGGTAGCATTGACAGAGCCGGCCTACTCTCTGAAAGAATCGTCTATGTTCTCTTTCCACGTCGACTCTCAACGAGGCGACACATTTTCTATTAATAAAACCAAATATTGTTAAAGTTCACAGCTTTATTCTTTTCCTGCAATTACACCAGCTTAGTAGCTTACCACGGGGCTAGATGGTGCTGTGTGATAAAAGGTTAAGATAAATGTGTGATGTTCACATTTTTTTAAAATTAAAGTTATTGTTTAAGTAATTCATAGACTCGATTAACGTGATTCATAAAAATATTAAAATTTTGCAAAATAATCCAAATTGTTTTTCTTAATCTATCTCTAGAAAGTCTTGTTAGTTACACTATCTATAACTTAAGAGCTGCTGAACTGATTTGGGTGAAAATCTAAATAAAATAAATAAATTCTGTGAACAACACACAGCGCCATCTAGCCCCATGGTAAGCGACTAAGCTTGTGTTACGGTGACTAGACAACGGATATAATACTTATATTTATTTTTCTTTTGTAAATACATACATATTATACATAGAGGGACACCCAGACCAGACACAAATATTTATTTTATAAGCATAAATACTTGCAGCCGGCGGGAATCGAACCCGCAACCTCCTGCATTGCAGTCGCGCTTTCGCACGACGCGCCACAGAGGTCGTCAAAGCCATCTCCCCATTTACTCACCAATTAGAACCAGGATACGGACATGTATACTTTTTTTGCCTCTAAGGCGGATCAAAGTTCGCAAACAAGCAATAAAAAATATGTTAACAATAACTTTTTATCTAAGAAATATTTATTTGTACTGAACCTTTCGATAAAATGAGCTGGTGATCACTTGAACAGCTTCATGATTACCACAAATTAAGTAATATTGTGCAATCAATTTTGATCGAATACCTATTTTATTTAAGCGGATGAAACTGCGGAGTGAAGATTGTATAAAATATAGATTGTATAAAATATATAGTATTAGCTAAAACGACCAATACACCATCAAGCAGAGAGTCAAGCTCAAACATAAAGTAGGTACCTACAACGCCACGAGACTACGAAAGTAGTTTTTTTTACAATTCTGCGTTGCCCAGCAACAAGTTTTTAATAAAAAAAACATTGTTTTATAAAACAATATTTTCCATCAAGTAACAAGTGCTAGCAATCCAAGCAAATACGCCGCTTTTGAACAGATTTAAAATGTGGCGTACACTTTGCGGTTAAATAAGCAAGTCATGATGATAAGATAGTAATGATATTATGAAATAAATAGCAGTAGTCACGGATCAACCTCAGTATTATCATCACTTATCATTTGAAAAGTCGTGTTTTTGTAGCGTCCTAAACGTAGATCCCAATATGAATAAACTTATTTTATTTGTTTTTATCGCTTTTACATGCGCCAAAGTTGAATCTGCCAGAATCCTGGGAGTGTATCCATTTCCGTCCATAAGCCATCAAGTGGTATTCAGAGCTCTTACCAAAGAATTAGTGAAACGAGGCCATGATGTGGTAGTCATCACAACAGACCCGATGTATAGAAACGAAACATCTCCGAAAAACTTAAGAGAAATCGATATTGGATTCTCGTATAAAATGATGCTTGATAGAAACAATCCAGTTTGGAAAGCGGTAAAGAAAGGAGTAATCCTTCGAGTAGGGGATTGGATTTTTGAAGAACCTAACCCATTTATCACTAACCACTTAGAAGTTTTCGAAGCTGAAGAAGTCAAGAAATTATTAAACGACAAAAACGAAAAATTTGACTTGGTCATTTTCGAACCGTTTACATATTCGCCTTTGATTTATAGTGAGATTTTCAAAGCTCCAGCGATTATGTTTTCATCACTGGGCGGAACGCCGGATAACTTTGAAAAAACTGGAGCAGTATCTACGCATCCAATCCTCTACCCAAGTGTCTATAGGACTAAGTTTAGAAACTTGAATATTTTCGAAAAAATATTAGAATTATATGAAGAATATCAGTTCAACCGGGTACTACAAAGATTTGACAACACTATCGATGAATTTTTCAAACAATATTTTGGACCTACCGTGCCAACGATTAGAGAAATGCGTAAGAACATAGTTCTGTTTCTTTCTAACTCTCATCCTTTATTTGATGGTAACCGTCCCGTTCCTCCAGGGGTTGTGTATTTGGGTCGTATGCAACTTCAGCCAGTAAAAGAACTTCCACAGGTAAGATAACTGCAGCTGTGCATTATAATAATTTAGTGTTTTGTGAATCGCCCCGGTCACAAATTTCTCCGATCGTCTTTTGTTTCAGTTTCTATCATTTTTGCCATTGTTTTAATAAATTAGCAGCATGCATGGCGCTTTCTTCTTTATCTGACTGCTCACAAAGAGTTATGTTTTTGCATATGAATATTGCCCAATTTTGTAAAAACGACGTTATCAATTTCATGGCCTCTTAAAAACTTAACTTCCTGATTATTATGTCATAACTGCGAATGTTTGCGCAAAGGTGAAATAGTTTGACTACTTGACGATTTAGTTCGATGCACATTTGCATAGGAGGTCCCAATAATTTCATTTCTATACACACACATCACTGAAACTTACACCTTACGAAACAGTAATATGGTTCGATGTTTAGTCTGCCTGCCTGTAGTTATGTCATTAATAATAATTTACCAAACTTATATGAAATCCATTTTATTTTCCAGGATTTGAAATCATACTTGGATAATTCAAAGAGAGGAGTTTTATATGTCAGCTTAGGAACAAACGTACGACCCTCACTGATGGATGTAGAAATGTTAAATGCGTTCTTAAAAGCATTCGAAGCTCTGCCTTACGACATCCTATGGAAATTTGACGGCGACGACTTAAAAGATATACCAAAGAATGTTAAAATTCAGAAATGGTTTCCACAACGAGATTTATTAGGTAAGTAGGTAAATAATTATTATTATTAGCCGAAGATCGTGCGAAGTAGAGACGTAAAAGTAGGAAAGCGGACCCCGGGCTCTCGAGAAGGATGCAACCGGGAACATCGCTCAGATGATGATGATGATGGTGGTAATAATTATTATAAGCCATGTGTAAGGGAAAAAAATACTATACCTCCCCAGTGTGACATATTTTTTAACACCTCTATGAGGGAAGTTCCTACTCTAAATACTTGAGATAGCAAATATTAATTTAAAACACAGGAATATTTCTTTTGAACAGCTATCTCAAGAAGAGGTGTATTATTCCTACCAAGATATATTAAAAACCTGTTTTATTATTTTTAGTTTTAAGAACGAGGCGACTCTTACCATTTTCATACAAACTTAATACCAAATTAAATTATGAAAAATTTAGTTTTATACCTTAATATCGATATTATTCGGATTAAGATTTTACTTTTTTAGGGTCCCCACCACAAGGTTTTCCAAAATATTTATTCGAAATGAAATAAAACGGAGAAACATGAATAAAAACAAATGAATATGAATGAATGTGAATGAATATTTTGGAAAACCTTGTGATGGAGACCCTTTAAAAGTAAAATCTTAATCCGAATAATATCGATATTAAGGGCCCTATTCTGAAAAACTGAAAATCCATGTCGGGCGCATCGAAAATATTTCATGACGGAATGTCGTAGAACTTTTTTTTGTGTACAGATTGTAGGCGACATTGTTTCCGATATTTTAGTGCAGTTTCCATACAAATATGTCGAAACGTATTGAAGTCTATCGACATTTTAGCCAAATCAGACATTTTTGTCTAAAATTTGGATAGGCTTTGCACCAATAGGAGGTTCTTGTCTTAAAACTACACCAAAATGTAGGAAACAATGTCACCTACAATCTGTACACAAAAAAAGTTCTACGACATTCCGTCATGAAATAATCAATAATTTTCGATGAGCCCGACAGGGATTTTCAGTTTCAAGGTCGTTGGCGTTGTAAATCCTCTTAAGGTAGAAAACTAAATTTTTCGTAATTTATTTTGGTATTAAGTTTGTATGAAAATGGTAAGAGTCGCCTCGTCCTTAACGTTGTATATTTTGATTTCAGTACACCCAAATATAAAACTATTCGTCACTCAGTGTGGATTACAGTCGACTGACGAAGCTATTGATGCCGGAGTACCACTAGTTGGTATACCTATTCTTGGTGATCAATGGTACAATGCTAACAGATACGTAGAACTTGGCATAGGAGTTGAAGTTGATGCATTCACAATCACAGCAGCCGATATAGTTCAAGCTGTTAACACCGTATTGAATGATGAAAGGTAAAAATTGCAAAATTAAATAATTATTATGAAGAAAGTTTCGGAAAAAGTTAATGATAAAGAGAACCTTCAGAGACAGCGGATGCGTACAATGTACATCATATAAAAAACAT
Organism: Idaea biselata; assembly: GCA_958496205.1. NCBI lineage: Eukaryota > Metazoa > Arthropoda > Insecta > Lepidoptera > Geometridae > Idaea > Idaea biselata. Next base: position 37,551,653 of record OY292394.1, on the reverse strand, counting down.
TCCCAATATCCGAGTTTCAGCTCTCTGCTCTCAGCGGTTTAGGCTAGGCTTCGATAGATCAAACAGTCAGTCAGTCACTCAGGGGACAAAGCATTTTATCGATATAGAAAATAGATAGATTATTATTTGAATTACGAGTCCAAATTGCGGTTTCTTTTGTAGATAATTTTAGATATACCTCTACGTTTTGGCAACCGGTTACATCGGCCACGGCCCGTCTAGACCCGTAGTATAGATAATAATATAATATCGGAGGCACCCTAAATTTATTTTTAATTCTTCGTACTTATAGTTACAGAAACAATATACGAGAGCTCAGTGACATCTTCAAGGATCAGAAAGAATCACCAATAGAACGCGCTGTATGGTGGACGGAACACATACTGCGCCACAAAAACTCACGTCACCTGCTGTCACGCGCTGCCGACATGTCGTGGAGCGAATACCTCATGGCCGACGTCGCAATTGCTTTAGGTGTCATTGTATTAGTATTGTGTACATTAGCGTCAGTTATATTGTATTATATTGTTAGGATATTTCTGCATGTACGAAAAAACGTTAAACCAAAGAAAGACTAGTCGAATTGATCGAAATAGTATGTATTGTCAACTCAATTATACAGGTTCCATGATCCTACAAATTAGGCCGGCGACTTCTGACGTTTGGCGGCTCCGGCATTATCAATGTCAATCGCCGACCGTCACATTTGAAAGCCTGTGCAGCCGTCTGCCTAGTGTTTTAGGGCGGTTTAGTGTCATTAGTGTTCTCTATCTCAAAGTGGGATTGCCTTTGTCAATCTCGTATGCATGAGCAATTCGTATGGCCAATGCTGCTTACGTAAGCAAATCCCCGTGACACTAAAAACGCCTTTAGAACTCGAAATAATAATGCTGTTAAGACTGGTGTAAATAAAATAGAAAATAAAAATCTCCATTAAAAAGTATCCTAAGTTTAAAGCAGTTTTATTTATGACTAGATATGTTAGATTTATTTTCTTTTTTTGCGATATTGTATTGAAATTAAAGACATTTTTCGGTTTGAATCGCGTGGTGTTTATTACTTTTAGCATTGTTACAACGCTTAACGTTTCGAGACCTTTCCAGTCAATTCTGAAGAAGGGACCTGGAAAGGTCTCGAATCGTAAAAAATGTCTTTAATTTCACTAGATATCTTGTACAATTTCGCAAATCAACAAAAATACAGTTATTATTTAATAATCAATGTAGAAAATAATTCTAATCTGGAGCGCATAACATGTAACCTTGACTAAATAACAAGCCGTAGCTGGCTCACCTTCACGAAAGGAGGAAGACATGGATTATTATAACAAATAGAAGAAATCCAGTCATAGAATATCGACAATATTTTAAAACTAATGTATAAAGTTACTAGAAACTGGAGTACTTGATACAAACTTGTAAATAAGTATTCATAATACTGTCATAATTATTATATAATTAAGATAGATGTGTTGACAAAAAAAATTAAGATAACTGTTACTCATTAAAAGCTAAATCTCGATCTACAGTGACTGCTTGTACAGCTAAGTGATCGGTCGTGTTAGATAAATAATTATATAAAAATAATTATCTTGTTGAAGATTAAAAGTAATTAAGCGAATGTAAAAAGATTAGAGTTCAAAAATAATAATAGGAAATAAAATGTATAAGATAGTGTTCATATCGCTTGTGGTTTTGTGTTTAAATATCAAAGCGGCAAGAATATTAGGAGTGTTTGATGTACCTTCTATAAGCCATCAAATAGTGTTCAGAGCAGTTTATACAGAATTGGCGAAACGAGGTCATGAATTGGTAGTGATAACAACCGACCCAATATACAAAAACGGCGCAGGACCAGAAAACTTAAAAGAAATCCATTTGAAGAATGCTTATGATATCTTACTCGATCGAAATTCGATCCTGTGGGATTCAGTACAAAGAGGCGTTATATTAGACTGTAAAACTTGGATAGATCTGGAACCCCACCCATTTATTAGTTATGCAGCAGAAATATTTAAAAATAAAGAAGTAATGGATTTGCTTCGAGATAAAAATCAAACATTTGACCTTGTAATATACGAACCCCTGAACGATATACCTGTCATTTTTTCTGAAATTTACAAAGCACCGGCGATAATGTTTACATCGTTTTATGGATCTGCTGCTAACTTTGAGTCAGTTGGAGGAATTGGACGGCATCCGATTCTGTACCCAGATTATTTCAGGACTAAATTCGGAAACATGAACATATTTGAAAAAATATCTGAATTGTATATGGAATACAAACAATATAGATTTTATCAGAAGCACGAAATCAGCGTAGATAATTATTTTAAAGAACAATTTGGTGAAGTTCAGCCAGTTAGAGACATTAAAAGAAAATACGTTAAAATGTTATTTACCAATTCTCACCCTATATTTGATGGAAATCGTCCAGTTCCACCAGCTGTTGTATATTTGGGCGCGCTACACATGAAACCAGTAAAAGAATTACCAGAAGTAGGTACCAACTATTACGAAAACATCAGCTTAAGTAAAACTGATAACAGAAATCTTAAGATTCTATCATTTTTAATTTTCAGAATTTAAAATCGTACTTGGATAACTCGAAGCGAGGAGTTATTTATGTAAGTCTAGGAACCAACGTTCGACCATCATTTATGGATTCAGACATGCTGAATGCTTTTTTGGATGCATTTGCAGCTTTACCTTACGACATTCTGTGGAAATTTGATGGAGATAAATTAGAAAAAATACCACAAAACGTTAAAATTATGAAATGGTTTCCTCAACGTGATTTGCTAGGTTAGTTTTATTTTTTTACAATCCTAATTATCGTCTTCATCGTAACCTTACATCAGGTGAGGTTAGGTCTAAATGTAGGCCTATCCTAATTTAAAAAATCTTTTATATGTCGTGAACATGAATATTTAACCAAGAGTGTCAAAATTGATAATTTTGTTTTTTTAACACAAACATTATTATATAAAATTTTCAGTCTAATTTTCGTTAAATAATTTCAGAACATCCGAATGTAAAATTGTTTGTCACCCAGGGTGGACTACAATCAACTGACGAAGCTATTGACTCTGGTGTACCTCTCGTTGGTATACCTTTTATTGCTGAACAATGGTTTAATGTACATAAATATGTGGAACTTGGTATTGGAGTTAAAGTGGATACTTTCACAATAACCGACTTTGATATAGTGACAGCTGTGAAAACAGTTTTAAACGATCAAAGGTAAAGTTCACGTTAATTTACCTACGCTTTTGTATCTTCTCATCCTCGCGATGTACCGGTTGCATCCCTCTCGGGACCTCGGGGTCCGCTAAAACCCGAAATTATTAAGGGTTGTGTAACAGTAGATGAGTTTTCATCGACCTTACCTACTGAAAATAGATTTGCCAATATTACACCAACACCAATCCTGGAGAACTGTAGGTTCGCTTGTCTCTACCAGATCTCTTAATCGCCTTGTCCGACTTTGACGCAAAAATATACCAGAATAAGGTTACACTACCTTATTATGTTATTATTACGCTCTTGTAAACGTATTAAGGGCTAAATTCTAATCAATAATTCCTATCTACTCGTTACGTCACCATGAAGTTAAAATTTTACTTTATTTGCAGTTACAGAGAAAACATTCGCCAGCTTCGTTACATCATGAGAGATCAGAAAGAGACTGCCTTGGAGCGCGCTGTGTGGTGGACAGAGTATGTACTCCGCCACAAAGACTCCCGTCACTTGTTGTCACGCGCCGCCGACATGTCGTGGAGCGAATACCTAATGGCAGACGTCGTATTAGCTTTAACAGTTATATTAGTAGCATTATTCGTTTCAATGTTGTTATTTTTATCTATTTTGTACACAATTGTAAAGATATTTTTAGAGCAATTAGTTAAATCAAAGACAGATTAGGACCATAGGAAAATAAATTTGGTTATATTGAATTCCAATTTGTTTTGATGTCTGTTTCTGTAAATTATTAAATAATAGGTATAGTGTGTTTTAAAATTCTATCTATGTATGCCATCTCGTATGCCTGACACAAATATACTGGCAAAACATCATATCACGACAATCTAGGCGTAGGATATACATTTTTTTTTTTAACTTAACGTTAATAAATATAATTTTATATTGCATTACGTTACACACACTATTTAATTATATATAATTACTTGAGGTGGGAATCGAACTCGTAAATGTCTGCGTCCCACTTGGATGTTCGCCTGGCGTGCCACCGTGGTCGTGAATTTCAGAAATGTAATCGCATAGACTAATAAATTGTATTGAGGACAAAATAACATTATACATACCTTGGTACTTACGGAAGACAAATTTATCAACTTTCACCACACCGAATAGGTATTTAAACTTAAATTTAGGAAATACTTCTATCTAATGCCAGGACGAGTAGCAAACAAAATTGACACTTACTAACTGAAGACTATGGAGTATATTTCAGTTGATCTGTATGTATGTAAAGTCGGATTAAAAGGTGATTCCCTACTGAGCAAAATTATTCAATTTGTACTTATTTACTTCTTCTCTATACATATACGTAGTGGAAGCCCTAACATCTCTCATCAAATAAACTAAAATTTTACATTAGGTACTTGATTCGAAATGGGGAATGTCATTAAAGGAAGATAATTATGTAGGTACATACATAATGTCACAATAACAATACAAAAAATGTTGAACCCGACTGTATATGCCATTTATAAATAGGTAGGTACGACATAAGTATACAATACATACAGTCATACATACAGTCGTTTTTATCAATGTATACTACTCGTAAATTTGTCATCACATGCCTATATCTCTATTACGCTCTACGGCACCTAGAGAGTATCTAATTAAAATAACTACATATAGAGGTACCTTTACGAAATAATTATTCGATAACCCAAATAAAGAAACAAACCTATAGCTATATTTATTTTAGTAGTAACATAGAAACGGTTGAGCTTAACGATTAATACGCAACTAAATAAAAAATATTAACTAAAATTGTAAAACATTACATGTAAAACAAACATTAGCTATCGCAAGTAATTAAAAGTAAGTAATTAATTATAGACAAAAAAAACTATTTTTACACCATTATTACTTTTTTGTTCAATGATTTGTTTTCCAAAGTAGCTTTAACACGTGTAACAAGAAAAAAAGAGGATTTCATCACATTCAGTCGGATTCGATATTCAGGTCCATGATTCGAGCCAGATTTAAAAACCAAAAAATAGATTTTTGTGTTGTAACTTATAAAGAAAAATACTATTCGTGTCGTTCCGAATAAAAATGTATAGATTATTTTTGTTACTGGTCTTGGCAAGCACATATTCACCAACATATTCAGCGAGGATTTTGGGAGTGTTTCCAATGCCCTCCCTCAGCCATCAAGTTGTATTCCGAGCTTTATATTCAGAACTAGTCAAACGAGGACACGAATTAGTAGTTGTTACAACAGATCCCATGTACAAAAACAAAACGCCTCCTGAAAACTTAACCGAAATAGATATTGGATATTTCTATGAGTTAATGACAAACAGAAGTTACACGATATGGCGAGACTTAAAAAGAGGTGTCATAACAGTGGCTAACGATTGGCTGGAATTAGATACTGATTTCATTGTGAAAAAAGTTGGTGGTGTTTTAAATTGTAGCATGTCTGAAATAAACAAAAATGAGAAATTCGATTTGATACTGTTTCAAACGTTTTCGTATCTACCTTTAGTATTTTGTGAAATCTTCCAAGCACCAGCGATCATGGTTTCTTCCTTTCATGGATTACCAGAAGACTTTGCAACTATTGGGGCCGTTACCAGGCATCCAATATTATATCCACATAACACAAGAGACAAATTCGGTAATCTTAATCTCTTTGAAAAGATTTATGAATTGTACATGGAATATGAATTTTACAAGAAGGAACAAAGGGTAGAGAAAGCAGAGAACGAATATTTAAATAAACACTTTGGATCTGTTCCACCGATGAAAGATTTGAAGAAACATGTCCAGTTATTCTTTGTTAATTGTCATCCATTATTTGATGGTAACCGACCGGTACCTCCAGGAGTTGTATATTTGGGTGCGATGCATTTAAAACCAATTAAAAAGCTGCCACAGGTAATAAACATATAATTTTTTCTTCCGTTTTCGCGATGTTGGATTGAAATTTAACTCATTTTTCGATTTTAATCGCCTGGTGTTTGTGTAATAAATACACGCAATTTTCTAGAAAAAGTAATTAATACCTGAAAGTTATTTTTTTAATTTCAAACCTCTTTCATTTATTGTGGTGTGTTGTTATGACAGTTTCTAATTACAAATTACTTAATATTAGATCTCAGAAAAAATGAAAAAAGAACGTAAAAAAATATTATGTTAATTTTTCTGTTTATTTTTTCTGTTTTTAATTTAAACGTTATTATTTTTTATTTGTGTTTTTAACATACAATTATGTTTGTAGGTTGTATACTGATCTACATATTTTTTATTTCATTATTTTTATAAAATATAAAAATATAAAACAAAAGAAATAAATAGGTTTAAGTATAAAGCCACTTAATTTATTTCTCAGGATTTAAAATCATATTTAGACAGCTCGAAACGTGGTGTCATTTATGTCAGTTTGGGAACAAATGTTCGAACTCAATACATGGATTCAGAAATGATGAATGCGTTTTTGGACGCATTTGAAGCTCTACCTTATGATATCCTATGGAAATTTGATAATGACGGTTTAGAAAGAATTCCGAAGAATGTGAAAATGCAGAAATGGTTTCCACAAAGGGATCTTTTGGGTTTGTAATTAATTTCAAAAATGTTTCATTTACGCCAGGCTATCTACTTTATTTTAATCTCATTGTCCATTTCACGCATTCTGATTATTTGATTTCCATTTTTTATCTAGATCACTATCACTTCAAACATGAGCCATGGTCACGATCTCACCTAATGATAGCTGATGATGTTTTATTGCCATGCTGCAGTTCACGCTACCATTAGCGTGACTTACGAGATTATGATTACATATATTTTTTTTAATTTTAGGACATCCAAATATAAAGCTCTTTATTACTCAGGGTGGTCTCCAATCGACTGATGAAGCGATCGATGCTCGTGTACCGCTCATTGGTATACCATGCTTTTCTGAACAGCGGTACAATGTACACAAATATGTGGAATTTGGCATTGGAGTCAAAATTGAAGCTTTCACATTAACGGCCTCTGATGTAATCAAAGCTGTGAATACTGTACTTAGTGTGGAAAGGTAAAAACGAAAGGTTTTAAATAATACTATATTATTCTAGGCATTGTTATATTTATCACTATCGAAACCTTTCTTCTTCTCTTTACAGTTACAGAGAAAACATTCATCGGCTACACAATATCGTGAAAGATCAAAAAGAGACGGCTGTAGAACGCGCCGTGTGGTGGACGGAGTACGTACTTCGCCACAAAAACTCACGTCACTTGCTGTCACGCGCCGCCGACATGTCGTGGAGTGAATACCTTATGGCCGACGTCGTACTTACATTAACTATGATATTACTAATTTCAGGAATAATTTGTTTAGCAGTATATAAAATTATAAGAATATTTGTGAACCAAATAGTAAAATTAAAGAAAGATTAAAAACAAAACAAATATTAATACAGTACTATTGTCACAAAATTAAATCTTTCTAATATAAAATTTCCATGTCACAATGTTAGTTACCGTACTCCTCCGAAACGGCGCGACCGATTTTTACCAAATTTTATATGCGTATTCAGTAGGTCTGAATCGGCTACTATCTATAATTTATAAGGCAAAACAACGTTTGCCGGGTCAGCTAGTTTAATATAAAATTACAGTGAGCTTGTATTTACTTATGCATGAAAGAACCCTAACTCTTCTTACATATAACAGAGACTGATAAGATACGATAAACCCATGACAGTCAATAGTTTAAGCAAATGATAAATAATCCTTTAAGATTAAATTAGTAGGTATATACTGATACTTCACTTAAAACCAATTAATAGCAATCAGCTAGTCATGATGAATTTTTAATAATAGATAAACTATTAGTTATAAAAGCCACATCTCGATTTAAACTGACAGAGACAAGTGATATTTAGTGAGATTAATATAAAAATTGCTAGTTAATATTAAATATAATACAAATATAAACGAAGTTTAGTTCAAGTACGCAAGTGAAAATGTTAAAGATAGTATTGTTATTGGTTGTTGTATTGTGTTCAAATATCGAAACGGCAAGAATATTGGCAGTGTTTCCGGCACCTTCTATAAGCCACCAAGTAGTTTTCAGAGCGGTTTATACAGAATTAGTGAGAAGAGGACATGAACTAGTAGTCATAACACCAGATCCACTATATTTAAATGAACCTGGTCCAAAAAATTTGAAAGAAATCCATTTGAACAAGTCATATAAAGTCGTACTCGATCGAGATGATCCAGTGTGGCAAACTGTTCAACGAGGCGTTGTAATGGACAGTAAAACTTGGATCTATGCTGAACCCGACCCATTCCTTAAAATGGGAGCAGAAATATTTGAATATGAAGAAGTAACAGATTTGGTTAAAAATAAAAATCAAACTTTTGATCTTGTCATATATGAGCCCTTAAGCGACGTGCCTATTATTTTTTCGGAAATTCACAAAGCTCCGACTATTATGCTTTCATCATTTTATGGATCTGCCGCTAATATTGAAACAGTAGGAGGAATAGGCAGACATCCAATTCTTCACCCACATTTATTTAGGACTAAGTTCAGAAACTTGAACATACTAGAAAAAATATCTGAGTTATATACAGAATATCAGTATTATCAATATGATCAGAGGCATGAGAGCAATGTTAATAACTATTTAAAAGAACAATTTGGTGAAGTTCAGACTGTAAGAGCTTTAAAGAAAAAATACGTTAAGCTGTTTTTCTCTAATTCTCACCCTCTTTTTGATGGCAATCGTCCAGTTCCACCAGGTGTTGTATATTTGGGCGCTCTACACTTGAAACCAGTAAAGGAATTACCAGAAGTAGGTGCTATCTATTACGGAAAGATCAGCTTAAGTAGAACTAATATTAACAGTAACCTAAATATTATATCATTTTTAATTTTCAGGATTTAAAATCGTACTTGGATAACTCGAAGCGAGGAGTTATTTATGTAAGTCTAGGAACTAATGTTCGACCATCATTTATGGATTCAGACATGCTGAATGCTTTTTTAAATGCATTTGCGGCTTTACCTTACGATATTCTATGGAAATTCGATTGAGATAAATTAAACAAAGTGCCACAAAATGTTAAGATTCAAAAATGGTTCCCACAGCGTGATTTACTGGGTTAGTAGGTATACAGTATACACATTGTTTCTGTCTAGCTAACACGATTTCTGTCCATTATAAATATTTCAATTGCCGGTCTAGAAACCGATCCCGTGATTCAAATAGCACGTTATGTTTTTAACATATTTGATTTAAAAGAACAGTCTCCATACTCTTTCTCTATGCAAAGCAAATATGTTTATGCCATAAAACCTATATCTGTCAGCTCTAATGTCTTTATCCAGGGAGGAACCAGTCGACTAAGTTTGTATGGCGAAAGAGTATGGAGACTGTCCTGTTAACAGACAGAGACAGATTTGTTAACCAATAGTAAGGTACTAGATAAATTGATATTAAGGTTATCAACTTATGAGGGTCATTATTGATTGTTTGAAACTTTTCCAGGACATCCGAGTATAAAATTGTTTATCACTCAGGGAGGTCTTCAATCAACTGACGAAGCTATTGCATCTGGTGTACCTCTCGTTGGTATACCGTTTCTGGGTGATCAATGGTATAACGTGAATAAATATGTGGAACTTGGTATTGGGGTTGAAGTGGATGCTCTCACTATAACCGATTCTGATATACTTAGAGCTGTAAATAAAGTTCTAAACGATCAAAGGTAAAGTTTATATAAATTACACTTTTTATAGACATACTGAAATTACGCTACGTATGGCTACGCTGAAATTGGCTAAGTGCTTCAGTCGCAAAAACGAAAGAGTGCAACCATTCATTTCATCTCGCCCGGACAGGCGCCTATGACGCAATTGGCTAGCGCAATACAACGGTTTTGTAAGGTTACAGGTTCAAGTCCTGTCGGGTGAAAAATATTGGAAAGCATTTTCTCAAAATACTAGTCATATTGAAATGTTAAAGTTTAAAGACATTTACAAAAATTGTGGGCAATAAATGCTAAATTATATCACCTGAGGTGTACGTTGACAATAAATTATTATTAGTGAAATTGAAAATATTGTACCTACTGGTAAAATATCAATAGCTTTATTAATAAACGTGTAGTAAGGTCGGAATAATTTTATCACTTGCTGTTTCTGTCTGTCAAGTTTGAAAGTTCTTGTCATGGAAAAAGACAAAGCATGTTCTCACTACTCAATCCTTACTCCACGTTTATTAATAAGGCTACAAAAGTTTAATAGTTCCTGATTTGTAATATTTATTACACTAAAATTAAACATTATTTAGAAGTACAAATAAAATATTATTATCAGAAGTAAATTAAATGTGTGTCACAAGAAAATACAGGTAAAAGTCCTAACAGTTGTCAAGTTAAGACTTTTAGATACTTAGTATAAAAATAAAGCTGATATTATTATGTTCTTTATTTGCAGTTACAAAGACAACATTCTTGGGCTACGTTATATTATGCAAGATCAAAAGGAGACTTCATTGGAGCGTGCCATGTGGTGGATAGAGTATGTACTCCGCCACAAAGATACAAGTCACTTGCTGTCTCGCGCAGCCGATATGTCGTTGAACGAATATCTCATGGCGGATGTCGTATTTGCTTTTATTGTGATATTATTTATTTCAGCACTAATGTTTTTAATTATTATGTATAATATTATAAAAATATACACGTTTGTTAATAGTTTAGGTAAATTGAAAAAAGATTAAGACGATAAGAGAATAAAGTTATTTAAAAATACCTAAGTACATTTTTTACTTTTGGCCGCACAAAGTTATCTCTACCTTGGAGAGTTACCAAAGACGAAGGAATACAGGAGCAAATACGTAAATAGAATTGGGTAGGGCAGACTTTGCGACGTAGCACCAGCCATATCACCAGACAAGCTCTTGACTAGAACCCTCGGGTGAAGCATTAAACGTGGACGCCAAAATAGACATGGCGACGTACCGTAAGTATAACTGAAGCACAAACAATCGGCCTCTCCTGGAGCGATATCAAGCGTGCTGCCTAAGATAGAGCGAGATGAAGAAATATCGTGTCTGCCCTATGTCCCAATGACTTAGAACCTAGAAGAGAAGTAGTACATGTCTATTTGATTATCTACTCTAAATATTTCACACTTGTCAAAAGCATAGTTTCCATTGATGTTTGCTAAACAGGTAGAAAATCTAACGAGCAAAATGGAAATAGTCTGTGCAATCAATTTTAAGTAGACTGGTGAGTTTGATGGCAGTAGGTATTCGTTTATAGTAGGTAGTTCAGTAATATTTATTTAGGTAAAACCATTATTTATTACTAGAGAGTCGTGGAATTTTTAATACTTAATTAACAATATAATGAGCCGATAACAAGGCATGGTAGTCGAATAAAATAAATAAAGTAAAAAAATATATATTAGTAGTAGTACGAAAACGTTGAAGAACTACAACTTTTTATTTCTTTATTTATACTCTTAAGAAATGTTCCCTGTTCATATTTAACAGTTTGATTTTGATAAGCTTCATCTAGATACTTGCATAGCCTACGTAAAAAAATAACTAAAAAGTGTCTTAACATCAAATTAAATTAATGAACCTTAAAACAATAATACTAGATTATTATTAAATACCAGTATCGTTCCAAATAAACAAAATTATAATTCCTTTATCTACTTATTATAATGTATCAATTATTTTGTATACTTTTTTTGGCAACTACATGTCAACAAATAGATTCAGCAAGAATCTTAGGAGTATTTCCAATACCATCTATTAGCCATCAAGTAGTGTTTCGAGCGTTATACTCAGAACTAGTGAAAAAAGGTCATGAAGTGGTGGTTATTACTACAAATCCAATTTACAAAAATAAAACGGCACCTGAGAATTTAACCGAAATAGACATTGGATTCATGTACGAGTTAATGACAAACAGAAGTTACCCGATGTGGCAAAGATTAAAAAGAGGCATCATAATGGTGGCCAACGATTGGTTGTTATTAGAAACAAAAACGTTTGCGCAACAAATTGCTCACAGTATTTTTAATAGAAGCATGACCAAAATAGTCAAGAATGAAAATGAAAAATTTGACTTAATACTTTTTGAATCTATGGCATATTTGCCATTAGCACTTTGTGAGATTTTCAAAGCTCCTGCGATTATGATTTCTTCGTTTTATGGAGCACCAGACTGTTTTGAAACAGTCGGGGCCGTTTCCAGGCATCCGACATTATACCCTTTTGTTAAGAGAGACAAATTCGATAATCTTAACATATTTGAAAAGATTTACGAAGTGTATATGGAATATAAATTTTACAAGAAGGAACAAAGTGTAGAGAGAGAACAGGATGAATATTTAGTTCAACATTTTGGATCAGTTTTACCAATAAAAGAATTAAAGAAATACGTGCAATTATTATTTGTTAACGTCCATCCATTGTTTGATGGTAACCGTCCGGTACCTCCAGGCGTTGTGTATTTGGGTGCGATGCATTTAAAACCAGTTAAAAAGCTGCCAGAGGTAAAACTCTAAGGGTTTTTAAAAATTAAAATTAAAACCAGACACTTGTACAGTTTAACTTGAGTTGTATAATTTATTTTTTAGGATTTACAAGTATACCTAGACAGTTCGAAGCGTGGTGTCATTTATGTCAGTATGGGAACAAATGTTCGAACTCAAGATATGGATTTAGAAATGTTTAATGCATTCTTAGACGCATTTAAAGCCTTACCTTATGATATTCTGTGGAAATTCGATAAAGATGGCTTGGACATGAAAAAAATTCCAAAAAATGTGAAAATACAGAAATGGTTTCCACAGAGGGATCTCTTGGGTACGTCTTTGATTAGATATTTAATTACCTTATCTTTACGCTAATACCTGCCCACTACTTATTTTTATCCTAATCTATTTATCGAATACTCCACGCTTAGACCACTATAGATTTGTACTTTACTATCTAGATCATTACCGATTCATACACGAACCACGACCACGATTACAAAGTTATTGATTACTGATTTTGATAGGGAGAAGTTATCATGTTTTAGTGTTAATGATAAGTTTTAAATTTTAGTACATCCAAATATAAAGCTCTTCGTGACTCAGGGAGGGCTTCAATCAACTGATGAAGCAATTGATGCTCGTGTACCTCTCGTTGGTATACCATGTTTTTCTGAACAGCGGTACAATGTAAAAAAATATTTAGAATTTGGCATTGGAGTCAAAATTGAAGTTTTTACTATATCGTCTACTGACATAATTAAGGCGGTGAACACAGTTCTTAGTGATGAAAGGTAAAAAACATCAAAGGCTTGAATCTTTTACATGGCTAATTAATATTGTTAAATTTGATCTGACTTAAATAACTCTTTGTTAAACAGTTACAGAAACAATATTCGTAAATTGCGAAAAATTATTAAGGACCAACCGGAAAAACCCATAGAGCGCGCTGTGTGGTGGACAGAGTACGTTTTGCGTCATAAAGACTCTACACGCCACTTATTGTCACGCGCCGCTGATATGACATGGAGCGAGTACATTATGGCAGACGTCGTTATTGTTTTAACTATGATTTTATTATTTGTATCATTAATAGCTTTAGGGTCCTTGTATTATATTGTGAGACTGATTTATTTCCATATAAAATTATGAAATTAAAAACAGACAAAATGATGGAATCTCTGTCACTGGCATTTAAAACTCGCAGGTTTTCAAGTAACTTAAGTACCCAGCTTGGTTTGGCTTTTACCAGTATTTAACTAAATAGTAAGAAACAAGCAATACAATTGAAACTTACTATCTTCTTATCCGAGCGATGTGCCTAGTAGCATCCCTCCCGGGAGCTCTATTTGGGGTCTGCTAAACCCTAAATAGATTTTGTTTTATTTGGGGCCGGCGCAGTAGGTAAGGAAGGAAGAAGTTAACCCTATTCTATTCTGGAGCAACACGGCAAATAGTACTTTACTATAAATAATTTAAAATATCTTTAAAATATATTTTTGTTTGAAATGTTGTTTACGTGTAAAAACTAAAAAAGGGGGCGTGTGTGTATTAGGTATAGTGATTGTACTAACTAAAATGACTAATCATCATAATAATCGTTTTTTATCTGGCCGATAATATGCAAAATTGTACTTTGTTGTATAATAACTTTGATAAGGTAAAAAATATAAAGCATTCCCTAGGCGAAAACATAACCATTCGTACTTAAGTGTATTGTTCTCTGAAGGTGCAAAAAATAAGGTTATTGACAAAAATAATTGAATTAAGTACACTGCTAATTATTTACAAAGTGAAAAGTTTAAAATACACCATATATTTTTTATTTAACATTACGCCCATGCTATTACTGTAACGCCAATTAAAAAGCATTATCATGTTTAAACTTAATATTTTGATCATAGTTACAATTCTGGGTTCAACTATAGTAGAACCTGCAAGAATATTAGGAGTCTTTCCAGCCCCATCTATTTCCCATCAAGTGGTATTCAGACCGGTTTACACAGAATTAGTTAAAAGAGGCCATGAGTTGGTGGTGATAACACCAAATCCAATTTACAAAAATGACACCGGACCAAAAAACTTAAGGGAAATAGATATAGGTGCGGTTTATAATAAAACAATCGACAGAAGTCATGCATTTTGGAAATCAGTAAAACGGGGTGTTATAATGGATTCTAAAGTATGGACAACTTCGGATTCCATACTTAACACAGGAAAAGATATGTTTAAAATTCAAGAAGTAATCGATTTACTAAATGATCCAAGCCAGAAATTCGATTTAGTAATATATGAACCTTTGACACCCTTTCCTTTAATTTTCTGTGAAACTTTCAAAGCACCTGCTATTTTGTTTTCGTCATTTTATGGAAGGCCAGATAACTATAATTCTGTTGGAGCAGTTACCAGACATCCAGTTTTATATCCACATTACCTCCGAAATAAATACAATAACTTAAATCTTATCGAGAAAATATCTGAGTTGTATACAGAATATGAGTATTACAAGTTTGAAGAAAAAATTGAAAAGCAGACGGACCAATATTTACAAGAACGATTTGGAACCATTCCGCCTGTGAGTGAATTAATGAAAAAATATGTGCGTTTGCTATTTTTGAATTGTCATCAATTATTCGACGGCAATCGTCCGGTGCCTCCAGGAGTGGTTTATTTGGGAGCATTGCATTTAAAACCGGTCAAAGAATTACCGCAGGTAAGAAACTGGCTTCCTAAACAATTTGAATTTATGCAATATTACATAATACTGTTTATGTGTACTTATATTTATTAAATTATTTTAATATTTTATTGATGTTTGAAGTCTGTGATTTTTTATTGTTTAAGGATTTAAAAGACTACCTTGACAATTCAAAACGTGGAGTTATTTACGTAAGTTTAGGATCAAATGTTCGATTTTCATTAATGGATGCAGATTTAAAGAAAGTATTTTTAGACGCCATTGTAGCCCTACCATATGATATCCTTTGGAAATATGAAGCGGATGACTTGGAAAAAGCACCAAGCAATGCTAAAGTACAAAAATGGTTTCCGCAACGAGATTTGTTAGGTAAGTAGGTTGATGACTAAAGAGTTGGTGACCATCTCTAGGTGAAAAGAAATAATCTACCTTATTTCATTTCGTTGGGAAGTAAAATGCAATGAAATGATGTTTAGGGATATTCTTCTCCCTTTCGTATGTTGGTGTGGCTCACATATTGTTAGAGTATTCAGGTCTTTAGCTGATATCAAGGCTGATATCAGATATAACAACCGAGACCACGTGCCTTCTAAAGCAATAGCAAGAAAGAGCTGAGTGTATTTTTTTTTGCCACGCACAATATCAATCTTACATTCAAGTAATGACCACGCCAGGCGTCGCTTAACCCGCACGATGATGGTTATTTGGGGTGATGCTCAATGATATTATTATTGTTAAACTGAACATCAGTAACTATGAATTCGAATCCTTGGTTTTAAATATGGCAAACAAAATGTACGTTATGCAAGCAATGAACATAGAAATGTATCAAAAACATTGTACTTTTTCAGGGCATCCAAATATAAAACTATTTATAACTCAAGGCGGACTCCAATCCTGCGACGAAGCTATTGATGCCGGAGTACCACTCGTTGGAATTCCGTTTCTCGGAGACCAGTGGTTCAATGTTAACAAATATGAAGAACTAGGCATTGGAGTGGCATTGGACGCGATGACGTTGACCGCATCTGATATAATAAATGCCGTGACTTTGATATTAAATAACGATAGGTAAGTAGAAAAGGGAATTATAAAATGTATTATCTATTGATACAACTTTAATCTAAAACAGTGTAAATAAGTACAGTGGCCGGCAAGCAAGTTGGAAAATTTTAACGTGGAAGGGGAAAGTTCGCGCAGTGGGTACATTTTACTTCTACTAAAAATCGACTTCTGCGCATCCGCCATTTTATTTCTAGATGTTTGTTGCAATAATAGTACTATTCGATTAAAGTCATTTATTCTGTTACAGCTACAGAAAAAATATTCAACAGTTGCGTGAAATCATGAAAGATCAAAAGGAAACTGCATTAGAGCGCGCTATGTGGTGGACAGAGTACGTACTTCGCCACAAAGACTCACGTCACCTGCTGTCACGCGCTGCCGACATGTCGTGGAGTGAATACCTCATGGCCGACGTAATAATTACTGTAGCAGCGATTTTACTATCCATAGGAGTAATAATTTCTTTTATTTTGTATAAAATTACAAGACTATTTTGCTCAGGAACGAAATTGAAATCTAAGAAAGAATAAACGGTTTTGTAAAACTTTTTTTTATGGTCAGAATTAACTTTGTCGACAGATCCGTATTGTCATTCAAAAGGGAAAAGTAGCGAATTATTCCCGAAAGGTATCGATAGGCAGAAATACTAGACAGTTTACGTTGAGTCGCACCACGACGAGCCTTGCTTGTGGTCGACGACGAGTCTCGAGACAACGAACTTACAAATGGCGAGTTTCTTTATGTTGAGCGATCAGAAATATGGCTGTGCTGTAAGATCTTACAAATTTCGAAGTTATAGATCACTAACTGCAACTTCACACCAATAATCCATTTATATAAAATTCTTGCTGACTGACTGACTGATCAACGCACAGCCTAAACCCAAATTTTGAGAGTGTGTTCTTTACGTGATGTAGGCATTCGATAAGAAAGGGTTTTTCGAAATCGGAACTTATGCAGGTAAATCCACGGCCGCTGTTAGTACTTAATAAGTAATAATATAGAACGTAAAGACATTGACATAATCGATCACTTAAAATCCGATTAGGTTGGTACTATTTGTGTATTCTGTGATTAAGTACAAAGTCTGATTCTGTGTTTAATCAAAATCAGTAATAATTGTATTTACCATGTACCAGTACTTACTTTAGCCATACGATAAATAAATAAATCAAAATCATCCACAGTTTGATAACCCCATCGTGAGGACATGTCTGTTTCCTCACGATGTTTTCCTTCACCGAAAAAGCGAAGCACACATAACTTTTTCTTAAAGAAAAAGACATTGGTACACGGTCGGCCTGGATTCGAAACCACGACTCTTGGAATAAAACTCGGGGAATGAAAATTGAAATTGGACAATTGGGTAATAAAACCTGTATACATCTTGCGCGGAAATATGCCATGTGCCAGGTCACATTTGCCGTTCAAGTTGCCTAGGAAACTTGTGTTTGCAAATTGCGTCCAGGTTTTATTTGTATACAAGTAGAGACGTTTAATAATTGGGTAGGATATCATGTGTAAAAGACGTGCTGCTGTGATCGGCTGCTTACCGAGTCAGTTTTGAGATGATAATAGTATACCAACAAAAAAAAATCATCGCCGACCTGTCGGGGTCGAACATTTTGGGAATCCAACATTCTGGGAAATTCAACTTTTCGTGAAGTTCAATTTTTTGGCACTAAAGACGCCTACCGTTTGTGCGTTAGCAAAATAAATGGGATGTAGTGGACAATTATTATTGGTCAAGTCTACAAATTGTGTCAATTGGTCAAGCGTATAGTTACCGCAAATTTTAGTGTTCAATCGTCAAGCGTGTCAATTGGTCAAGTCTTCGAAAAGTGTCAACTCGCCAAGTTCTTTTTTTTTTCAATATAACAAAAGGCTATCGTAGTAGAAATAAAAGACGATCGGAGTAGAAACAAAAAGACGAACCACTTTATACAACTTGTGGCTTCTTGCATGTATGTGACGTCAATTTAAAATTTGTGTCACATGAGACGTAATTCAGCTCTAGTTGCATAAAAACTTATTGGAACCGCGGCTTTAGTCTTGTTTTATTAAGTTTTATAGAACGGAAAACGTTTGACGCGATTAACGATTGCATTCTAAAAACAAACAAACAATTTGATATGACGTCAAATGTTAAGGCTGAGGTCACACAAGGACAAGGACAAAACACAACCTTTTCGCTGGCAAGTTAAAATATATATCCTAATCTATCATTAAAGTAACAGTTATGGCAGTGACATGTACAAAAGGACAAGATAATAATATACTAAGCGGACAAGGCACGTGGCAGAAAATGCATGGCCATGGCCCCGGCCAAGGCGCCCGGCCATTCATTTAAAGCTCTTAAATGCAATAAATAATTCACACAGAAATTGACTATTTCCCAGACTGACGGTCAGGCGATATTGCACGTGTAACTCTCAAGGGCAAGTGGACTTTTTTCCCATCGATGATATGAATTAATCAACTAGACAAAATATGCAAACAACTAGGTAGTAGGTACATTAAAATACAAACAATTGTAATTTATTGGGATGCAGTTCTTCAATCGGATCCGAACAATGAAGAAATGATCTTAACAATTATGAGAAATACGCCAGAAATTACATAAGTGGTTACGAAATTGATTGCAATCAGTGAAGGTGACATTGAAAATCAAGCGAGATTTAAGGTGGAAACATAATTTACCTGACGTGACGTGTTGTGATGCGTCAGTAGCCTATCGATTTCATATATTTTGTACGGTTAGAGACACATTTGTGTCACGACACGACACTACCTACAAATGTGTCTCTGAGCATATACGTATAACGATAGGCTCATCACGAAAAGTCACGTCAGGTAAATATGTTTCCACTTTTACATTACGAAACTAGTGCCATATATTATAATATACTCTATAGAGTAATTTTCGCAAAAGTAGTCTCACAGCAGTTACTGGAAGCAACTTTAAGAAATAAGTAAACAGAAGCGCTGTGTCTACGTCTACTTTTTTTGTGGAAATCACTCTAAAATGCATGCCACTAACCACTAGCATAGCCTACATACTACTCATATACAGCATTTACAGCAAGATCAAAGGCTTGAACATGAACATACAGATATTTTTTCCTTATACTTGTGCATCCTTATCCTTATACTTGTCCACCTTTTCGCATAAACTTTTTTGTCATAAACCCGAAAGGCATAACGATTTTGGCATAAACACTTTAGCCATAATACTAACTACGCATAAAAATGTGTGGCATAAATATTTTATGGTACCACAACTTTGTTTTATAAAGTGAGTAGGTAAGTTTTTTTTAAGTGCACACCGCATAATAGAAATTTGGCTAGTCTTACTAAGCTTTGAAAAAAAACTATACGGACTACCCCGACTAGGATTAGTTAGGTTAATGTAAGAACATGATTACACGCAGCCTTATGCGTTATGTGTTTATGGCTTATGAATATTATGCGTAACGTTTTATGCCTTTCGTATTTATGACAAAAAAGTTTATGCCAGACGGAGGGGTGCCACTAGTGTCGTAATGTAAACCCCGCTTTGGGTGGTAGCGGTGCATTGCATACTTTATGTTTGTTTACCTTGAATCCTGAATCCATAAGTCCCTGGTGTCGATCGGGGGAAGTTCGGTCTCTGTTGAGGTACCTGAGTGTTGAGGGGTGGCTCCTCTAGGACCGAGAAATCTCTTCCACGTCGCTCTACGACCTGGCAAATAACAATTTTTATTTAGTTTTATAGTAAAACAGCCTTGGTATGGCGCGTCGGACGAACCATCGGTTGCAATGCAGAAGGTTGCGGGTTCGATTCTCGCCGGGGAACAGTGTTTAGCTGACCATTTTGTTTCTGATTCTGGGTGTGCCTATATGTATAATAATATCATAGGTATGTATGTATTTACAAAAAAAGAGCTTAATGTAAGTCGTTGTCAAGTATTGCTTAGTTTGGTGCTAGATGGCAATGTCAGCAATGTCTTGCAGTATTTATTTATTTAATTAGGATTGCTTACTTTAAGGCGACACATTGAAAAATTGAAAATAATTAGTTAAAATTACAGACATTTTTCGGTTTGAATCGCGTGGTGTTTATTTCAATACAACATCGTGAAAACAGAAGAAAAATCAATAATTAGTTATTTTTAACACTTCTCTCGTCCTGTTTTTTTATAGTTTTTACACGAATACAAATGTTATCTTCAATAACACGAACGCAAAGTTCTTTAACTATTCGTGTAAAAACTCAAATTAAATATCAATAACTCATTTTTAAACTGAAACTGTCTGCGTTACGGTGTACTAATGAACAAGGCTGCATTTCTACACATTAAAAAAGCGTTTTTGGTCGATAACTTAAACTAAGACATAAATAAGTTTACGGCACATCCATTGGATCTTATCGGAGCAATATTCCAACAATATGATTTTGTAAAAAGAGTAAGGTTTTAGTATGTAACTATTACACGCCTGTTAAAGGTCAAATGTAGCTTTGTTAATAAAGAAGTAATGTCACGTACTAAACAAACATCAATTTTAAAATCAATAGTTGTTATTTAGAGGCCACGGCCAAATACTCCGTCTTATACCACACGGGTGTACGTTGTAATTTAAGGTTCGTTTCGTTATGCACTATTCTCGCTATTTTCAAAAATACCTAAATTTAAGTGTACCTACATAATGGTGCATTTCGTTCTTTCTCTGGACATGACTGGCGGGGAGGGTGGTATTGGTGCTGGGCAAGCCTATTCCACCTAACAATGTTCCGAGCAAAAAGCGGTGTTGGACTAGGGGTAGATACCGTGACTTTCTTTCTGAAGGTCGTGGTTTCGAATCCTGGTCGACCGAGCCATTGGTCGCGCGCGTAACC
Source organism: Idaea biselata (assembly GCA_958496205.1). Lineage (NCBI taxonomy): Eukaryota > Metazoa > Arthropoda > Insecta > Lepidoptera > Geometridae > Idaea > Idaea biselata. The sequence continues at coordinate 37,530,252 of OY292394.1, read as the reverse complement.
AATGTCTTTTTCTTTAAGAAAAAAATAAGTGCGCTATTATCATCGCTCAAATATTGTCGGAAAACTATTTCATTCTTAAAGAAAACGAGCATGTAAACAAGTAAATCCGTAGGGCAAATAATACCTAAACAAAAGTTTTAAAGAGTCTCTTTAGAGCTATCACCGTCAACCCTTTTTCAATATATTTCCAACTTAGAACTACAGACTACTTTAAGAATTTAATGAGTTAGAACAGCACCCAAAAGGTCGCAGAAGGTCCTACTTATCTAAAAAGAGACAAAACTTTGACACTTCTGTTATAGATTATTTATTTTTTAATTTTACAAGACTTGTAATACAGATAGACGCTATTTAATGATAGATGATAGTATACAAATACGAACCCTAATGTATGTAGGTATGGTTTCGAGTTTTTTTTTATTAAATTAATATTAATTCATGAAATTAAGTTTGAATATCAAACCTAGATTACATAAATTAAAAAAGCCTATTCACAAAAACGTCTACCTATATACTCTATTTCAGAAACATGGATTTTTCTTCTATTTTCGCGATCATCATCCGGGCGTTGTTCCCGTTTGCATCTCTCGAGAGAGCCCGGGGTCCGCCTTCCTACTTTTACGTCTCCACTTCGCACGATCTTCGGCATCCCTTCTATTTTCGCGATGTTGCATTGAAATTAAATTAAAGAAATTTTTCAGTTTGATTTGCGTGGTGTTTATAACTTTTAGCATTGTTTCAACTCAACGTTTACAGACCTTTACAGGTCCCTTCTTCGGGATTGACGAGATTTGATTGGATTGATTGAATCTTAAAATAAAAAATACAACAAATAAACAAAGAACTGTTAATAACAAAGAAAAAAAGTAAAAAATGCAATAAATATTTAAAATATTTGTTCACATTTTTGATCCAAAATTCTGAATTAGAGAATAGGCTATTCCACAGACGTGAGTAAATTTAAACATCGAACCTAGATTACTTAAATAAAAAATAATTAAAAAGTATATAAGAGTAATAAACACCACGCGATTAAAACCGAAAAATGTCTTTAATTTGCAAATTAAAAAATGGTAGGTACGTAAATACCTTGTTATTTAATAATATTTGTACCCAAAACTGTTTACAAAAACGTCTAGGTAAGTATTATAAATACACGTGGAATTCAGCGTAAAAGGATGAGTAGTAAGTTAACCGAGTACTCTTGTGACGTTAGAAGCTTAGATAAAAACAAAAAACAGCAGATACGCTACCTAGTCTCGGAAAATGAGACGATAAAACTGCGTCTAGCTGACGCACTAGCCTCAGTCGTATGTCGAACCGTTGCCGCGTGAGCACGTGCTGTCTCACCGCGATTATCTTTTTGAAATCCTTAAGAATGCCTTTTTGCTTACTTACAAATGCCTGAATCATTCTTAAAGACAAATGTTTTTAATTACAATAATTTTATGAAAAGGCATGTAGGTGTTTCTTGCTCTTTTTTCGAATACGCAATGTTAGAATATATCGTATCTACTATTTTTGTTTTCATCTAAGGTTAGAAGTAAGCTCTGAGCCCACTCAAGCTTACCCACGTTATTCAATTGGTTTACAAAAAAACTCTTCTCATACAAAACGAAAACAGTCATTTAGAATCACGCCTAAAAGGTAATCCCACGGGGTACTTTCGCAACACGGCTTTCGTAAACCAAATAGGCGTAGGGATAAATCCGCTTATTTAGTCGACCAATTTCTAATATTCAAATAAGTTTTAAAAGCCAAAAGTGTAATAAAAACTGGCAAAGTGCGAGTCGGACTCCCTCACGAAGGATTCCGTACCACTATCACAATTGGATACGGAATAATTGGAACCCTAAAATGATCACTGGACCAACCTATCCGTGAACGCAACACAAACGTTAAAAAATGCATTGTACTACCAGCTTAAGTCTATCACTGGCATTACTAGATGGCGCTAGTAGAAAAAAATACATCGCGGTATCGTTGCGTTTTATCTCTCCCAGAATCACGTTTGTTGTATGGAAGCCCCTCTTAAATGTTTCTTTTTTAAAATGTTTTTTTAGTAATTTGTTGTAATAGAGGCTACAGAAATACATTTTCTGTGAAAACTTCAACTTCCTAGCTATTACGGTTCACAAGATACAGCCTGGTGACAGACGGACAGACAGCGAAGTTTTAGTAATAGGGTCCCGTTTATACCCTTTGGGTACGGAACCCTAAAAAACTAAGTATAGTTGGTGCAATCAGAAACAAGCCAAACCAACTGGAAAGCTAGTTAGTCAAATGTCATGTTCCTACTAATTTAATTTTACATAAAAATAAATTTAATTATGTACCTAAATAGGTTCTAGATCCAAATGTGAGGCTTACAAAAAATACATTCAGCTTGGTCTAAGTTTTACGTTATGTAAAATGGATTACATTGTATTATATTGACTGTAGAATCTGAATAAAATAAATAAGTAAGTACTTATTCTACCACCCACGCAAATAACTTCGAACTCTAACCACAACCGATATTTTTCTCCATTACGATAATCCGGATATTCGTTTACCGAGGTTAAAAGAAGCGGAACCACGTCACGTCTGTGACAAGCAATTTAATAGATGGTAGGTCAACATTACACGTGGATAAGTAAATAGGTTCCCATCTACAGTACGGCTTTTAACTGCACTTAGGTAATACGCAATTGATGGAATTTAACTACTCTTTCTTCATAAATGTGCCAAAACATTTTCACTACGCTGATCTTTAATACGCCTTGAAAATCATTACTCTCTTAGCCTTGTAAACATAATTTCTTAGTGTTAATCCACACTTAGGAAATGCCTGTTTGAAAAAATGCTTTCAAATGGCTCTTAGCCTTATTAATAAACGTGAAGTAAGGTCGGAGTAATTTTACAATTTTAAGCTATTGCATAGCTTTTATCGCGGGCTTTGAGCGCGGCGACCGAATCAAGAAATTCCGTAACGAAAATAAAACCTAACACCACCCGGCACGCACCCACTCCAATTTTGTTTCTATCTGTCAACTTTGAACGTTCTTGTCACGCACTGAACACTATTAATATACGCTGAAATTGCTATACCTACCAAAAAAATGATATAGATCTTGTTGCCTGTGTCACCATCACTTTCAATAGAAAACAGCGCAACATGGCACAGATCAAATAGGCACAAAATTCAGTCCGCGATCTGCTGACCAGCGTACTTGTATTATGGAGGTCAGTGTTGTCACGGCAAAAGACAAAGCCTACTCTCACAACTCCGACCTTACTCCACGTTTATTAATAAAGCTTTCAGAGCTTAACTCTAAGACGAAAACTAGAGACTAATATCATTTAATAATAAGTACCCCTAAACACCAGCGCAGGGTTCCAAATTTACGTAACTTTAAAAGTTAGCAAAGCAAAGCAACAACCATTAGGTACCTAAGTGTAGTATTTAACTAAATGGCTGTTTGTGAAAGGGCGGGGTGAGCTCTTCTGAAAACGTGTTGAGACATTTCAGGGAATTAATGAAATTAACGTTTTCGGAGCCCGAACTTTAGATTAAAACAAAAAACTAAAGATACGGTACCTAGTCTCGGAAAATGAGACGATAAAACTGCGTCTAGCTGACGCACTAGCCTCAGCCGTATGTCGAACCGTTTATCTTTTTAACATCCATAAGAAATGCATTTTTGCTTATTTACAAAGCCTGAATCATTCTTAAAGATAATTGTTTTTAAATACAATAATTCTATGAAAATGCATGTACCTAGGTGTTTCTAGCTCATTTTTCGAACACGCAATGTTTGAAAATACCGTATCTACTATTTTTGTTTTCATCTAAGGCCCGAACCTTATTCTTGAATCGCTCGTGCCACTCGACCGATTTAGGGTCTCTGCATACGTAACATTTCCCGTACGGGACGTGCCAATTTCTACATACAAAAATTCCATCGGGGCATTCCAAAAGGTAAGCACGGGATTTTTGTATGTAGATATTAGCACGTCCCGTACGAGAAACTTTACGTATGCGGAGACCCTCTTGAATCGCTCGTGCCAATGGGCCGATTTAAATGTCTCGATTACGCTGATTTTCGTTCGATGTTGGACTCGCGGCGAGTGGTTGATAACACTCGTTGTGGTCGTGCGATTCACATAGAAACATCACCTACATCCAACGTTAATCAGTAGATATTTAGGTATTTAACTCGCTCAAAGTGGCATAAGTAATTAAAAAAATTAAATAATAATTTAAAAAACGCCTGCTTAAAAAAACTTAATAGATAATTAAAACTGAAAAGTTAATAAAACAAGTCCAGTAGTCACGGAACATAGCTAGTCTTTCTTAGAGATTCTGTAATTGGCTTTCTATTTCTTAAAATTTATTTCTAATCTTGTGTAATAGTTGTTAATTTCCCAATAAATAAATATCATACAAGAAAGAAAGAATACAAGGATCAAAGTTTAAACAACTATGATTACTCACTGAGGTATCAGTTTTGTATCAGTAGATTACATAACTATAAGATTTATAGATGTAATAATATACCCCAATTATGTTATCATGCGTCTTTGATAATTCAGTGCGTGAAAACAATGCGCGTGCGTGTTTGATAAATTAAGCGTGGTAACAATGCGCTTGCGCGTATTAGAACACGCTTCTTGATAAGTTTATCTACTACACAGTTTATCTACGACTTTGCATTTGTAAAATCCTACTTTTATTACCTACTAGCTGCGTCCCGCGGTTTCGTGATCAAAAGCTGTAGCTTTCTAATGGTGAAAGAATTTTTGAAATCCCGATATTCCCACGGGATCGGGACTTACGAGGGTGAAACAGCGGGACGCAGCTAGTTACTATTATAAAGCGGAAGAGTTTGTTTGGTTGTTTGTTTGAGCGCGCTAATCTCTGGAACCGCTGGTCCGATTTGAAAAATTATTTCAGTGTTGGATAGTCCATTTATTGAGGAAGGCTATAGGCTACTTTAAATCCCAATATTCCCACGGGATCGGGACTTACGCGGGTGAATAATAATATAATCTCCTTAGCCGATCTCGGCAATAGTGTTTTGGCTTTGATTACATAAAATAAATACTTAAATAATGTTAAGACGTGTTTCTTTTAACATATTTCTATAAACGCTTAAGAGGATAGTCTCCATTCTCTTTCTCCATACAAACGTAGTTTAAATTTTCCTCCCTGGATAAAGACATTAGAGCAAATATGTTTATGCCATAAAACTTATATCTGTCATGACTATGCATCTACCTTTTTTTTTTTTTCTTTTTTTTTTTTATTATTATTTTAATAAGAAATCTCAATATTCTGAAACTCAATATTCAATATTTATTTTAAGTGCTTAAGAGGATAGTCTCTTAAGCACTTAAAATAAATATTGAATATTGAGTTTGAAAAAAGCGCCATCTCCTGGCTGATGCGTTAATTAATTTAAGAAACTAGGATGTGAACATTGATGTAATTACGGTCGAATACTCACACTCTACTCAAAATTAAGGTCTATTTGGACAAGTGACAGTAGACGGGTCAACCCGTAAGCAAAGGGTATGTAAAGAACTCGAAACGTCGGGCATTGAAAATGCTGATCTTATCTTACAATAGTAGAGAGTTAAAGAGTTTGTTTATTTGAACGCGCTAAAATCAGGAACCGCTGGTCCGATTTAAAAAAATATTTCAGTGTTGGATAGTCCATTTATCGAGGAAGGCTATAGGCTATAGCCTATATTATATTTTTTAAAAAAATAGGCGGACGAAGTCTAGTCTGCTAGTAATCTTCTAAAAGCAACGAAACATATATATGTTTAATAAATAAAAATCGTTGAAAACGGCAATCCATAATAGAGTTTTCTGCGTCAATATTAGTTGTGGAGTTCACAGGATAAGTTTACTTTGATACATGAAACGTGAAAGCTTTCAAGGGATTAATATTTGAAGGGGTATCGGATATAGGTATGCGAGATGTGTGACGTTTTCCGTGTAAAGCTCTGCACACAACGTCTACTCCGTCCGTGCGACGAGACTAACTACGAGATCGCTCTCAACTAATAGTTTTGTTGCATTCTTCTCGGAAGTACAGAGTCCGCTTAAACACAGTGGGTAGGTAAGTCTTATTGACCATTAGCTACTGCGAATAAATTTGGCAATATTTTGAAGGCCGTCCGTTTGTCTTTTAGCAATCCTTCTTGGGATCAAGCAGTTTACCGTTACCCGCCAGAGTTGGAAAAACTCCAGGTTCGTTTATTTTACCCAGATCCCTTAGTCGTATTTTACGACACCCATGCACGGGAAAAGATTCTGATAAGTTAGCCCTATTCTATGCCGTGGGTAAGAGGTCACCTAAGGTCGAGTCCGAGAGCTACCTACCTACCACTTAATTCAGTGGACGAAGAAAAAAAATCGTTTTCAAAAACTCTGCTCCAGGCATTTCGTTACACTGGGATAGCCACTAAGTCAAGGGAGTTCTTCCCGCCGGGTAAAATTCGTACTTTTTTTAAGGTTAGGCAGATAATTATTGGCCTCAATCTTAACAATAAGTATGACAATCAGATCAATGGGCTCATAACTAATAATACCTCTCAGTCGTGCGACTAGTCGCCTTGATATCTTCAGAGCTTTAATCAGGTTCTAGAGGCGTTGTTTAAACGTCGCACTCCGTAAACTTTAAACGGCAGTATAGTTTAGGGTTGTTGACAAACTTCTATTTGATTTGTGGTCAAATCTACGAGCTCAATGGTAAGGTTTCTGGAACTTGATAATTCGATATAAATAATACATAATTTGGGTAATATTTTTAGATACCTAATACCATAGATTAAGATGGTGTCATTTTTCTTTGGTACCTGTTATTGGTACTTACCATCATCTTACTGTCAACAATACCTTGGAGTCCCAATCTCTAACTGACAACACTCAAAAAATTACCGATGCCCGTACTACGGGTTTCTACTAACAAAAACTAGTTTTAACGCGAACATATTTTTTTTCTGTTTGTGACTTTATCCCGATCCCGTGGGAATATCGAGATCAAAAGTTACTCAGGGTGAATTAGCTTTCTAATGGTGAAAGAATTTTTGAAATCGGTCCAGTAGTTTTTGAGTTTATTCATAATAAACATACTGACGCACCACACACAAAAATACAAATCTTTCCTCTTTATAATCTAATTTATAAAATTTCCATGTCACAGTGTTAGTTACCGTACTCCTCCGAAACGGCTTGATCGATTTTTATGAAATTTTGTATACGTATTCAGTAGGTCTGAGAATCGGCTACTATCTATAATTTATAAGGCAAAACAACGTTTGCCTGGTCAGCTAGTATTAGTATAAATACCTACTGCACTGTAGAAGGTTACGTGTTCGATTCCCGCCGAGTGCCAGTATTTATGCTTAAAAATAAATATTTGTTTCTGGTCTGGGTGTTTTCTATGTATCCTATGTTGAGATCCTATGTAAGTAAGTACAAAAAAAAGTATAATATGCAGTACCAGTAAAGTATAATAGCAGTGCAGGTAGTACAAGCCTAGCGCTTAGTTTGGGTTACGCTGTGTATTAGCAATATTTATTTATTTACCTTACAAAAAAAACATGTAACAAAATTCAATTGCCTTATCTGTCGAAATGTCACAGGTGAAAATTAAAGTGATAGCTGAACATACCTACATACCTACTATACCCAGTATGTTAAATAGAATATTGGAGACCTTTTTCGTGTAATTTGCTTTTCACTTTGCGGTTGACTGCCTCGTCACATGATCAAAGAATAAAAAAAGGTTGTTCAGGATTGTTTTACCTTTATAACCATCTGATATCGACGTACGAAGTAAGTGTTTTTAGATTGTTTTTGAATGAATCCTTCTATCGAAGTACCTGGTTACCTACATTCATTTATTACATTGTAGGATAAAGGTACGTGTTGGCAACGGGCGACATGAGGCGGCAGCGGACGACGTGTCGCGGCGATACTACTGGTTTCTATGTATTTCTATGAAATTCCCTACGTACGACGAGGTCCCTTCTTCAGGATTGACTGAAATGTGATTTAGGTATCATTCTAATCTTTTAAAAAGTTTCAGTGAAACTACCGTCTTATCAAAAATTAAATAATAAATAGGTATCAAAACGTTCCTGTGAAAATACTATTATTTATTATTAACCATGCAAAAACAACAACACGCGCGTCTTGTGACTTCTTCTCTTGTATGGGCGCGTTACCGAAGTCACGTAGTAATAAACCATTACCGTTGTAAAGGTGATTTGTAAAGGACTCGAAAAGTTGAGCGTTGAAACAATGCTAAAAGTAATAAACACCACGCAATTAAAACTGAAAAATGTCTGTAAAATGTAATTTCAATACAACATCGCAAAAACAGTATAAAAATCTATATTATCTCTTATATTAAAATCCCTACCGACAATGACAAACACTTAACAGTAGAAAATTTATTTCTACACTTATTACGTAGAAACAAAACTCTTTGCATGTTTTTTACAACCCTCGCATTTCTCTTATCTTGCAATTTAAATTAAAAATGCTTTTAAAATGCTGCGGTGGCATAAAAAACTATCTAAAACCATCGTGTAATCAATGCAAGAACTAGAATGAAATGGAGCGAAATGCTGAAGCAGATTTTCCGAAAAACCCGTCTGAAAAATAAACGTAGATTTTTCAAACGTTTATCTGGATTGCAAATGAAGCCGCCGTACTAAGTTCTTTTTAATCTGAGATATATTTCTACTGTAAAATGGTTTCTGGAAGAGTAAGGTTTATCTAAATAAGTGAGATGTTTTTTTCTGTATTTCAACTAGCTGTGACTCGTGGTTTTACCCGCCAACGCCCAATCGGGGGGGATTTTACTAAAGCCGTACCGTGCTATAAACTATGATTTACTATGCCTAAATCATGGTTTAAACCATGTCTGACATTTTATAATAAATAGGTTACCCTCTTACTTATAAACGATGACTAAGTTTATGTGACGTTTGTCCTTTACTGTGACATGATAACTGACTACACATCACAAACAACTCACCCACTAAATTCTAGGTCTATAAAACTAGCAGTTTAGCTTTTGCATTGATATACCTACAGGGTTATTGGAAACGAATAATGAAAGCGGATCAGGGCCACCTCCTGACATCCTAAGGAACAACTTTTGTTCTACGACTTTGGAAATTTCCAAAATATTTGTTACTAACTGCGCCTGCGGTTTACCCGCGTTTGTCTCGATCCCGGTGGATTTACGGAATCAAAAGTAGCCTATCTCCTTCTCCAAGGTCCCATTTATCCCTATTCCAAAATTCAACAATATCGGTTCAGCGGTTTAGGCACTTTCGCATTTATAATATTGGTAAGATTCTCTAATTGCAAAAAACCAATGTTATCTGGGCGCAGAGTTCAAGAACCCTAAGGTTTCAGTACTATTTTTCAGAAACTGCTAAAATATTGGGGTTATTGACGTATGCACCCGGATAAAAGTCGTAGAACAAAAGTTGTACCTTGGGATGTCAGGAGGTAGCCCCTATCCGCTTTCATAACTCGTTCCCAATAACCCTGCATAGGTAGCTCCAGTCAGTCTGGACTTTGAATTTTGTATGTTTAGATGAAAAATGAAATAGGATTGGAAATCTTCGAGAGACCCACTTCAAAGAGATAAGGTTAGAAAGTCCGACGGGATACAACCGTGTTTATTTTGCTTACGTTTTTATTTGGCTTACGTTTAATCAAAGATACAAAAAAATATTTATCGGACGGATTCTAGTGTTTATATCTTTATATTATCTTGCTTTATCCGTAACGTCGTTTCCTTTGATTTCTTATAATAATTTTAGATTTTTGGATACAGCTCTTAGCTGAAAAAGACGTTCTATCTAGACGACTATCTGCATAAAGTGCATTCTGAATTCTGTAGGCCTGAAAAGCTCGAGAAAAATGGTGGACAACCGATCATCGGTCACCCATCGAGGAAAGGGGAATGACCCCAGGGGTCACTACGTTTCATCGAACGCAAATATTTTATGTACCTACTAAATTTAAAATTGATTTCAAACTGTCGAAGAAAATTTCCAACGGACGACCGATAAGTACTAAATTACGATATAAAATAGGGCCTGGTAAACATTTGCGTTTGCGACTATACAAGATCGGATAATTAAACTTTAGCTTGGGTTATATTATGTTTAAAGCATTATTTTGTGTTCGGTTACCCGTCATACAGGCTTTGCCTCGTGCGGGAACCTACTGTTCCTCCTTTTTGTATATCTTTTGTCGAATTAATAAATTTTGTAATTTGTATTTGTATGTTTGCTTACCTATTGGTGCAGCTCCAAGCCAACCCGGTGCCCAACCCGCTCCCAACCCCTTCCTCTGGCGAGCCAACAACTGCACCGTCAGAGCGTACGTCAGCAGCATCACGCCCAAGGGTATATAGAACGAAATGATGGATCCGATCGCTTTGAACAGCGGGTCTGGAACGTTGCACGAACCACCGATCAGGACCGAATCTGCATTCTGTGAAAGATAAAATTAAATTTTAGTTTATATTCATGGTTAGCCTTGAATATCTACAGAAACTCAACTCAAAATTTGAGTTCTACTTAAACAACTAAGCACCTCTCAAATTCAAAATTGCCATACAATTTTTAAATTTAGAAGCTGCTCAATTATTTAAGTACGTTTCAAATTTTAAGTGGCGTTTTTGTATTCGGTTGTTTGTATAAGCTGTGGTATAAGTAAGAGGGTAAATCGTATTAACATCACTTCAACTTCGTTAGTTACGGTTACGTACATTCATTAGTCTAATAACTAAAGTGCGTTTCATCTTTAAATTCCTATGCCGTCATGTTGGTAGCAAAACAAAAAAGTGCAGAATACAAAAAAAATAATGTGCTACCTTGAATTTAGGGGGATTTGTATATAAATCTTCCTGTTTTCAAGGTTTAGGGTTATAGCACATTCAAGATATTAAGGCAAGACTTTTTTGTTTTGCTACCAACATGACGGTATAGGTAATTAATATGAAACGCACTATAGCAGCTAACTACTATGTTTTTTCTTTTTAGCTTCGCTCGGGGCCAGGCAAATGAGAAAAATTAAAACCAAACATTTCTCCAAGACGATTAAAAATTAAAACTCAAGAGTAAAAAATAATCCCATTCAGCGATATATTTTTTTGTTAAAGTGGCTTATATCGAGCATTAATTCGGATTTAAATGGAATATTTTCCAAATAATATTCTATATTCGTACATTTTCTGAGATTAAGTCGTCAGCCGATTACTTTTGAAATATAATATTTTGAATAGACATTGCCATAGGGGAGAGTACCGATCAATGGACCAGAAGTTGTTTTGGACCGCAAAAGCGACGCAATATTATCAAAATATCTTTATTTATTGTATTTTTATTAATAAAGATTTGTATTGATCATTTCCAAAATAAAATTTGTCGATTTCTACTCTCCTAAGCCGAGCAGTGTTGGTCTCGTGGTATTCTAAACGTGCGCTATTATTATATAATGAATCGCTCTTATGGTGAAGATAAACATGTAAGGAAACCGAGATGTGCCAGAGCGCACCACCGCCCGAAACCGTGCGCTATTATTATATAATGAATCGCTCTTATGGTGAAGAAAAACATGTGAGGAAACCGAGATGTGCCAGAGCGCACCACCGCCCGAAACCGTGGTCAGCTGTGGAACGTCTTTCTGTCTTACTTCTCTCAGAAGAGGCTGAAATGGTCCCACTGAAGGACAAGGGTCCTTCAGTGGGACCATTTCAGTGGGATAACATAATTGCGTTTACAATGATTGCGTTGCTAGCGCTAGCGGGTTTTGGATCTAGTTACAAAAGTTGTTTAGATAAACATAAACGTAAAAACAAGGGGGTTTTTCCTAATAAGCTACCTACAGTTTAAGGGCGGCTTCATCGTGATGTAGATAATTCACTAAATCCTTAAAAAACACATTAAAATAGAAGTAACAGTGTAAAACAATAAATAATAAATAAACCTACTATAAAATATTCAAATACATTTTTAATTATGTGAATGGTACTGAGTGTTCAATCGATTTGAAATTAAAAAGGTAAAGGTGCAAGGACAATGCAAGTCGTCATTACAATATTTCTACCACATTCATCGCTAAAGTTTTAAATTATAAGGTTGAGTAATAAAGGCCACCAGATGACAACCTTCCCCTAATACCAAACGATTATCGAGCAAAATTCACGTACAAGCGAGTCGCCTGCGTTAAACCTGTTAAACCAATAATATTGAAGCGTATTAAGCTTCGAATTTTCCATAAGCCAATAAAACGATCGATTCGCGGGCAGGCGAGAATCGTTACATTCGAAATTGCAAACAAACCTAGTACGAGTAGGTACAAATAGAAGCTGCTGATGCTATTTGGAGCGGAGTCATTAAGAGAGTCTACCTAGTCTTTCTTCATACAAATGTAGTCGACTGTTTCCTCCCTGGATAAAGACATTAGAGCAAATATGTAAACCTGTATACGAGTAGATACGAATAGAAGCTGCTGATGCTATTTGGAGCGGAGTCATTGAGAGAGTCTACCTACTCTTTTTCCATACAAACGTAGTCGACTGTTTCTTCCCTGGATAAAAACATTAGAGCAAATATGTAAACCTGTAAATTCCGTGACCATGCCCTAGTAAATAATAATCATTGCAATTTTGGAACCTGCGTAGACGTTTTGATAACATTTAAATAGTTTTTAATAATAAGACGGTAGTCTCACTGTAACTTTTTTAATACATTAGAATGACAAATCACATCTTAGTCTATCCTGAAGAAGAGACCTGGAAAGGTCTCGAAACGTTGAGCGTTGTAACAATGCTAAAAGTAATAAAAACCACGCGATTCAAACCGAAAAATGTCTTTAATTTCAAAATATTTCTAGTAAAAATATTATGCCTTGAGCAATAAAAACATAAGAAAATATCAATGACCTTCAACTCACAGGAGCAAATGATTTTTAAATAAACTTTAAACTCAAAATTTTCGGAAACTACTTGGAATTTCCCAAAAGTTGTTCACCTAACTGCCCCATAAATTCGTACATCCTTTATGCTAATGTCATTTATACCTATGTTATAAGTCCACTATCACGGGGCTATGGAGCCCCAAACTTTTGAAAGAGGTGCGTGGAGCCGAAGCCCTTTTTAATAACAATTTTACTCGCAAACTATGAAGTGGACACCTAGCCGGCTGTCTGCAATAAAAACTACAGCCAAGGAAAACCACCGGATCGGATAGAACTATTGAGAAATCTACGGATGAAAACAACATGGTGTATTATAGTGATGTGATGATAGGTAGTGGATTGGCTACTGAGTGAACTATTCTTTACCTATGTTTATTATTAGTTTCAACTTCATCAATCCGTTAGATATACTTACTCTATTTGATTGCTACTAAACAATACGGTGCTACGATCGCACTAATAGATTTTAATGAATTTCCAGCACTTTAAATGCCATATGGGAATTTCCATTAGAAAATTCTTTACAATAGAAGCGATGATTATTTTTTATCGATTTAATTCTGGGCTCATGTGAGTGTTAAGGTTTTTACATAAAAATATCTGAATTGTTACTTACATACCAATAATAAGGACCAAAAACAACGCAAACAGCTGTTAAGGGCCCTATTCTGAAAAACTGAAAATCCATGTCGGGCGCATCGAAAATTGTTGATTATTTCATGACGGAATGTCGTAGAACTTTTTTTTGTGTACAGATTATAGGCGACATTGTTTCCAATATTTTAGTGCAGTTTCCATACAAATATGTCGAAACGTATTGAAGCCTATCGACATTTTAGCCAAATCAGATATTTTTTGTCTAAAATTTGGATAGGCTTTGCACCAATAGGAGGTTCTTGCCTTAAAACTACACCAAAATGTAGGAAACAATGTCACCTACAATCTGTGCACAAAAAAAAGTTCTAAGACATTCCGTCATGAAATAATCAACAATTTTCGATGAGCCCGACAGGGATTTTCAGTTTCAAGGTCGTTGGCGTATATACTCCTCTTAAATACCAACAACAATAAAACATTCAAGAACACAAACACGTCAAAAATAAATAAATAAATTCTGTGAACAACACACAGCCCCATCTAAGCTACTAATTGCAAGAATTCCGCTTAAGGTTTTTCGAAAACCGGCTAGTTACGTGGGGAACAAATATCTTGGTCCCTGGGACGCGGAATTGGCTCGAAGAGAAGAAGAAGACGTTTGATTATTTTAAAAGTGTGTTTATTTCTTATTCCTACAGGATGATCTACCAATTCTCGGACCCGCTATATACGTACGTTACATACGGAACCCCTGTCCAAAATGTAACGTTTCTAAAGCTCTATCCCGCAATCTCTACGAATGTGATATTTTGTGAGTTACGTTCGTGTCAGTCAGTCAGTTTCAAGATAGAGTAGGTAATTAAACGGATTTACGAGTAGTAGGTAGTGTGCTCTAAATTATATCCACTATGTAAGTACCTACTTACGTGCCTACCTATTAATTATTATTTAAGAAATCCGGGCTTTAAAATTATGTTAGTGTTTGTCCTCTTCGCATTCACTTCACTATTTTTTTTGTAACTTGGCGGCATGGCGGCGGCGCAGCGGCGGGTTTCAAAAGCAGTGTGGTATAGGTACTTTAAAAAAATAATGTTTATCTACTGCTTTAAAAAAAACTGCTTTATTTTTTTTAGTAGGTAGTACCCGGCGGGATTTTTCAAAAAAACCTGTTTTTCCTAAGCGTGGTAAACACTAAGAAATAATGTTTAGAAAATATACTTATAAATATTTATTTTGTTTTGGCAATTGATACAAATATTATATTGGATAATTCCTGATAGGCAGCCATGGTACGGCCAAAGATCGAGAAGAAATGGAGATGAGAAACTAGACATAACCTAGTTACCTATATAGCTCTTAAAACCGGAGCTGTCGTTTGGACGAAGTTCCAACAATGGAAATTAAATAAGCAACTCAGTTGCAACACAATAACTATAAGTTTACTTTTATTAATAAAAAATATCTTCGAGAGGTTAAAACTAATTTACAACCAAAACAAAACCATCAGTTAGTCAATGAAAAAGCGAACTCTCCTGGAAACAAACTAGAAATGGAACCATCCAATATCGACTTAGACCTCTTAAGCGTAAATTGATCTTTGGCAAGTGACCGTTAAATTAAATTCTTTTCTTTTTTAAATCTGTCTAAGGGCATCGCAGGGCCGGGCCGAATGGCGCGAAATAATATGAAAATGGTTTATGGGTAATCGTAAAAATCATCTTTTTTTGATCCGATGTCCATTTACAGGCTTCGCTTCAAGTTTTATTAAGAAAAATGTTATGAACACGTTTAAAATAAATTTTGAAAGCGAGTTTTGAACTATTCGAAACAAGTCCCGATTTCGTGACAATTTCAAAATAACCCTTTGCTACCGTATGCTTACAGTGTTATGGATAATAAAAAAAAAAATGTCTATCGGTCAAAACGTCCTCGAGTAATCGGTGAACATCCCTAAAAAAATACACACGCGACGAAATGAGAACCTCCTCCTTTTTTAGAAGTCGGTTAAAAAAAGGATTTTATTATGATTTTTACGTACAGCAGTTTATGACTAGGTGGAGATTGAAGATTACCGTTTATACTTTATTTTACTATATTTTAAACTATACGAAAGCGTATTATCATAAACTTGCTTATTTTATATCTATAGGCCATAAAATATCAATATTTTCCTCCAGTTTTACGTAGGTTGGAACTAAATTTGATTTTCAGTTACGAATTTATGGAAGGAAATAGGATTAAACTTGTTGTTTTTTATTCATTTACATATTTAGTTTTTAGTGGGTTGGGTTTCATCTCGAGCAGTTTTACGTATAAACATTATTTCTTAGTGTTTACCACACTTAGGAAATACTGCTTTTTTGAAAAAAATGCTTTTAAAATTTTAGTACACGGCGGGATTCGAACCCGTGAATACTGGTATTCCGCCCCAGCACGATAACCGCTACGCCACGGAGAATCCTCCCGCTAGGCCGAAATTCAGAAAGCACCTCCTCGTGTTTTTGCGAGTAAGGCTTTTTGAAAGCAGTTTTTCAAAAAAGCTGTTTTACGTACCTATATAGGTTATTGTTTTTACACCAAGTCCTACTAACACACAAGTGTTCATTTGTTTACTATTCAATCAGAAATTAGCATAAAAGTACATAAAAGTTTATTTTATTGTATTTTTTTAACACGATAGATGAGCATTTGCTCAATATCTCACTTAATATAAGTGATGATTTAGTCTAAGATGTAGCACGCTTATCTAGAAAAAGGAATACGTTAGTGGAACAAAATCCACACCGTCTTATTGAATGGCTGCACCGCGTGACGCTACGACTAATGTCATAGCACACTTACACGACTCCGCTGCCACCCGGCAAAAATAATATAATTCAAATATGGGCTTTAAATATTGATCTTTAGATATATTTTACATTGGCATCATAAATTAGCAGACAGCTCGCTTACAGCGAGCTTACCGCCGTCAGACTGCTCGGGAGTCGACGCCTCGCTGGCCGCACGTTGTAGACGAGCGGTCTGCTAGCAGTAGCCGCGCGCGCCGTTCGTCGCGGAGTGTTGGCAACCGTACGATTTAAATCGTATTCGCGAAAAGCGAGAGCGGTAGGCGGGTGGACAGCTGGCCGTCTGCTAGCTGTCGCCGCGTGGACTGCTGGTTGCCTGCTAGCTGTCGCCGCGTAGACTGCGAGCAGTCGTCTTAGTTTTGGGCAGTGTTGGACCTTTAGGCCGGCAACAAGGGTGGTAACAAGCCGCTGCCGAAGCCTCCCAGTAAAAAACAATTGCAAGCTATTTTTCGTTTCTTGAACATTTTTTCTGTAATATAATTTATATTGAAAATTGTAAACTTAGTTTTCTTGTGATTAACAATTAGGTACAATACAATATTTTTTTATTATTATGAAACTTATTAAGTAGGATCACTTTTTAAACTTAAATGTTGTGTGTAATCTAAGTTATTTCATAAGTAAGTTTTATATTTCTTATATGTGTAAATATATGTAAATATGTAAATATATGTAAATAAATGCGCGACTGCAATGCAGGAGGTTGCGGGTTCGATTCCCGCCAGATGCAAGTATTTATGCTTATAAAATAAATATTTGTGTCTGGTCTGGGTGTCCCTCTATGTATAATATGTATGTATTTACAAAAGAAAAATAAATATAAGTATTATATCCGTTGTCTAGTCACCGTAACACAAGCTTAGTCGCTTACCACGGGGCTAGATGGCGCTGTGTGTTGTTCACAGAATTTATTTATTTATTAATTTATTTAATGTTTTAATTAGAATATAGTTATTTCTGTAACACTGATATGTAATACCTATATAGGTATAGGTACCTATACCTACAACTAAAATATAGGTAGGTACATAAGTTAACTTATAGCCTATAATATTATTTTTAACCCTCCAAGGTTAAAAGATTAACTCCTACAATGGGACAAATGCGCTTGCTTACAAAAAGACAATTGATAAAGTGCTTTGCAATTGATTTTTTTTTACTATCGGTGCCTACGATTTAACCCATTATCATCAATTAATTTACATCGATTAATTGCATAGTTATTTATTAACGAGTAGCAGTTTCTTTAATTCTAACCCTTTGAACCAAATTGAGCTAATAGCTCAGTCTGAGGTTGTTACGTTGAAAATTGAATTCATTACAATTTGTTGAAATTAAATTATTAATTGAAATTTAAGGTATAACTTTGAACAGATGCTGGAATTATATTTGAAACGTTAGATACCTATATAAACCCATAAAAGACTTTGTCCTGACTGACTGACTGATCAATGCACAGCCAAAATAACTTTTAAACCTTTATCCTACTAATATTGTAAAGCTGAAAGTTTGTGAGTAAGTATAATAAAATACATACTCGTCACGATGTGTTTGTGTTGTTTACTCAATCACGTAAGATCCGCTGACCCGATTACCGTGAAACTCGATATGTAGATAGCTGGAGACCTGGAATAAGACATAGGCTCCTTTTTTCCCGATATTCCCGCGGAATCGGGACTTACACGGGTGAAACCACGAGACATAGCTAGTCAGTCTGAGAATATTTTAATTTAAAATTTAAATTCATAGTTTTAAAGATTTTTTTTTAGTTGGATTCTTGACAAGTTTGAAATAGTTGCATTGTTTGAAAAGAAAGGTAATTCATTGACCTCCAGACGATTTTAGTTAGGTTCATTTCTTTGATTAATTAGTTATAAGTTTTGATCAAATTATTTAAGACTGAATAGAATTTTAGGAACCTTTGAGTCTTCTTTACCTAGAGCCAAGATCTGGGAAAGCCTATGAAAAATTAGAATAATATTCTCTGTAATAATACCCAATTTACTGAGGAGGTACCTTATAGACGTAATTATTAAATATTTTCAGTTGTATTTTATTTTGTGGTAAATAAATATTTAATTTACTAGCTGCACCCCGCGGTTTCACCCGCGTAAGTCCCGATCCCGTGGGAATTACGGGATAAAACGTAGCCTATGTGTTATTCTAGGTGTCCAGCTATCTATATTCCAAGTTTCATCGCAATCAGTTTAGTAGTTTTTGCGTTAAAGAGTAACAAACATCCAAACATCCATACAAACTTTCACATTTATAATATTAGTAGGAAGTAGAAAGTAGGAAGTAGGATGTTATTTTTCAAAAATAAATATTAAGGTAATCGACTCATCTTAGACATTAGAGTAATTTTGTTGTTTTTTTTTTTCTATAAAATCTTACACCCCTATTAATAAACTTGGAGTAAGACCGGAATAATTTTACCACTTTTTGTTTCTGTCTGCTAACTTTGAAAGTTCTTGTCACGGAAAAAGACATAGCGTGTTTTACTACTCCGACCTTACTCTACGTTAATTAATAAGGCTATCATTAGGAATTAAATTGAAAAAAAAAATACACAGTAAAACATACAATATTTACAACTCACCTTAGAGTATTTGAGGCTCAACGGGAGACTCATAGCCGTCGATAAGATCCAGACAAAGACAATCTTCACGGTCACTCGTTTTCTCGTCTTATTCCTTCCAAATCTCATTGGATACCGGAGGGAGAGATATCTAAAACAATATTCATAAATTTAGTTTACTTAAATGTTAAAGCTCTATTACAGCAATATTGGGTAAAACGTTTTTTTTTCTCAGTAGGATTATTTTTCCCACTGTAGGAGAAAGATTTCCTCTTCGAGGGGTTAGGCAGTAAGATGCCACGAGAGCCTACTCCGGCTTGGCGAATGCCCCATGCTTTCAAATCGTGGTGAGTCCTATTGTTTTGTAAAAATATCAAGCTGTATCGATCAAGAAAACCTCCGCATAATGGATTATTTATGGAACTCTTCTTTTTGTCTGGAAACACCTAAAAAAAATATGTTTTGAGAATGTTCCCAGACAAAAAGTGAGTCGGACGTTTTGGACGCACTAAACTCAAAATTTATGCAAAAAAAATCATGAACCCTAAAACGATTTTGTTATTCCAAATTCTTCAACACAATTTTTTTTTCTTCTATATTATAAGTTATAAATTTATAATATAGAAGAAAAAAAAATTGACAAAAAACATTTTTTTTTTCTTCTATATTATAAGTTATAATATAGAAGAAAAAAAAAATGACAAAAAAACAATTTTTTTTTCTTCTATATTATAAGTTATAATATAGAAGAAAAAAAAATTGTGTTGAAGAATTTGGAATAACAAAATCGTTTTAGGGTTCATGTTGCACGCTTTCATCGCTTTTTTTGTCCCACACATGACACTCGAGTAGTCCAAGGAGCAATAACTAGGGAAGTGGTTTCGGTGGCGTTTGTCACCCAATACCAGCATTTTATGAGGTAAGTCGTAGCGAACTAGACGTGAACCGATAGGTAAGTCATCATCATCATCATCATTTCAGCTGTAAGAAGTCCACTGCTGGACATAAGCCTCCCTCATAGTTCTCCAGATGCTTCGGTCATAAGCGGCCTGCATCCACCGTGAACCCACGGCCTTAATTCGTCCGTCCAAGGAAGTAAGGCCACTCCATAGGTAAGTGAAGCCACTTAAAAACCGGTAGCAACTTATTCTACAACTAACAGCGTCCCGCGGTTTCACGAGCGTATGTCACAATACGGCGGGAAAATCGGGATAAAAAGTAGTCCCGTTACTCCTTGATAATGTAGCTTACTATTGGTGAAAGAATTTTTAATTTAATCGACCCAGTAGTTTTCAGTAGCGACCTGAGACTTCCAAAATTAGCTGAGCTACATTCTCTATACGAAAAGAAGAAGAAGAAGACTGACCTGTCAACGCTAATAGTACAGAGATGCATAATTGAAGCTGTACAGAGTAACACATCCAAGCAGATCCAGGTGAGGCAGTATACTGCAGGCAGAGGGAAGTACCCTGGAGACAAAACAAAATAAAATTTACAAACACTGTTTACAGCAATGCGAAAAAGTAATGGGAGTATTAGTCCTTAGAAATCAAGTTTATTGAAACCAAACTGAACTTTATAATATTGACTGGCTAAACTTTCCGATGATTGTGATGTGTATCTACCTTTTTATTTTTTTCATTTTATTATTTTTTATTATTATTTTAATTAGAAAAAAAAAAAAAAAAAGGTAGATGCATTGTCATGACAGAT
The DNA here is from genome assembly GCA_958496205.1 of Idaea biselata. Lineage (NCBI taxonomy): Eukaryota > Metazoa > Arthropoda > Insecta > Lepidoptera > Geometridae > Idaea > Idaea biselata. The sequence goes on along the minus strand of OY292394.1, from coordinate 37,509,509 downwards.
ATAGGTTTTATGGCAAAAACATATTTGCTCTAATGTCTTTATCCAGGGAGGAAAATTTAAACTACTACGTTTGTATGGAGAGAGAGAATGGAGACTATCCTCTTAAAGGAAACCCCATCGCCTTTCAAATTGCGGCTACAGGCTAATTGACATGTCCTGCGAGTATACGAAAATAAACCTATTATCTGACTCAACAACGAACCCGGCACATTACAGCTGTCATTAGAGGCTAATCAATATTTACAGAGTCCAGTTTTCCACTCACAAATACGGGCGGTAAACGACATTTTATCAGATTTGGAGCCAATGTTACAGCGAGAATATGAATCTATCTAGCATAGAGCGTGGAAACTCGAACAAATTTCCGCCCCCGAATGGTTTCGCCTCCCAGGTACCTAGTTAAGCGTAGTGCTTAATTTTGATATCTTAGTCAATCCTGAAGAAGCGACCTGTAAAGGTCAACACAACATTTTGATACCTTAGTCAATCCTGAAGAAGCGACCTGTAAAGGTCTCGAAACTTTGAGCGTTGAATCAATGCTAAAAGTAATAAACATCACGCGATTAAAACCGAAAAATGTCTTTAATTTCAATACAACATCGCGAAAACAGTAGAAAAATCTAAGCTAAAACTTATTTTAAAGATCCTACAAGGTGCATAGACTGCCTAGGAACTTTAGTTAAATTCTTCAATGATGAGGCCACGGAGTTTAATCGTGGATCAAACACTATGTCCACTGGTGGGGCCACGGGCTATTATCTTTTTCCTGTGGATTCACTAGACCGTAGGCACTAAAATAAGACAAAGGTACTAGGCAAAGGCACTAGCTGGGAGGCGAAACCATACGGGGTTTCAGCTGTCTCACATCCTCATTAAATAAAATAAAATACAGCTTTAACCATTATATGGTAAAACTATAATGCAACACGTGTTAAAAGCGTCATTAAAGCAAACGCACGGTTCGCAAATCCTTTTAAAACACGAAGCTTTTTTTCTATTAATATCAAAGAGGAAGTGGGTTTTTGTTTAAAGTGCTGAAGCGGCTGCATCTCTTCCGGGATAGTGCACCTCTATTTAAAACTACACAAACCATAGAGAAACATTATATTTAGTTTAAGTTGGAAGCGAAGTAGGTACCTCTTGAATTTTGTATTTTTAAAAGCTTTCAATTTACTTGGACTGTACATATGTTTGTAAGTAAGTTGTCCGCCTCTAAATATTGATAAATAAATTTATTAAACTAAATATAGTTGAGTCGACCCACTTTCTTTGAACGAACATTGATTTTTTTCTCTAGTTTTAACAAATACAACCAATATTTATTTTTGTTTTTATTACACAAGATATTTTTACTAGAAATATTTCACAAGGAGACATATATCATCAATGGGAGAATTTGGGTCATGGGAGAATTTTTGATGATATACCTATTTCACCTTGTAAAATATTTCTAGTAAATACAACCAAGTTGAATAACTAAATGTGATTATTATTTACAATAAGACAACGCACACATTAGGAATGTTTTTTGTACCGCAACGCAATGGATAAAGTGATAATTTGTTTTGTTGGAAAAAAGATACTTCAAAGGTAGTAAAAATTTGATGTGGTTCAGACCCAGATCATAGGAGTGATGAGCAGAATAGAAGCATGCAGGCAGTAGCATGCTGACGTAAGTGTCAATTTATTAGAACCCATTGTACTCGAGCGAGCGAAGCATCTCTGCTTTTTCGGCCGAAAACAGAAACGCAACTCAAAATTTGAGTTATACTTAAACAACTAAGCACCTCTCAAATTTAAAAATTCCCATACTATTTTTAAATTTAGAAGCTGCTCAATTCCCAATTTCAATGCTCAATTGCTCAATTTTTAAGTACGCCTCAAATTTTAAGTGGCGTTTCTGTATTCGGCTGTATTAGTCTAGCAAAATTAGCTTTCGTCTTTTAGTATCTTTGTATGTTGGTTCTCCTCTAGGTACAGATGGAATTTCTTAACCAATCTTGATAAAACTTGGTATTTCGTCGTAGGGAATTTTTGATTGGTGAAATATTTCCCCCACAAAGAGGGCAAATCGATATGTCCGACATATAAAAACCGGTTTCAATTATTATTATTTTATTTAAACGGTAAAATTGTCTAAACATTATTTCTTAGTGCTTACAACACTTCGGCTACCACGTTTCTTTGAAACCTTTTTTTTTTCAAATGCAGTTAAAATGGTATTAAAACCTTTGCATGTAGTTTTATTTCCCGCTAATACTCCTGCCAAACCTTACGGAATCTTTGCGGCACGTTTGTCAGTTATGTCCACCCACACTAGCGAATATTTAGGGACATGACGAAATACCATCGACCCATTTTGCAAGTCATAGTCAAAGTCGTATTCTCTTATTAATTTAGAACGTGTATACAAATACATAATTATTATGAAACGTCTTAAAATTAGGATTAGTGTGGTTTCGGAATGTGCTCTCTGATGAGAAGAAACCACAAGAAATTCATCTTCTTCTTCTTTTCGTATAATGGTATAGCTCACCTAGTGTTAGAGTTTTCAGGTCGCCTTAGGCCCTTAACTTGACCAAACGACTGCTATCAGAGATAACAACCGGGACCAACTGCTTAACGTGCCTTCCGAAGCACGGAGGAGCTCGAGGAAATGGTTTTAACCCACATAAATTATCGATCACCTATCCAAGTATTGACCGCGCCAAGCGTTGCTTAACCCGCACGACCAATCGGGAGCGGTGCAGCTAGGCCAATAAGCTTCTCCTAATGAGTAACAAACATACTCGTTTGCTTACTCCCACAGAAACTTTCACATTTATTATATTAGTAGGAAAGATGTCGCCCAATATTTATTTCATTGTCTAAGGTAATAAGACCCGATAATGATAAATTCGAACGTATTGTTACTCAAATTTAGGACCAAAAAAGGAAAATCAAATAACACAATACAACCAGACAATAGAAGACTGAATTTCCAGAAACATTACCTGAATCCACCATTAATAAACCGCGTTGTATATTACTGTCATTCTCTCCTGAATTAATATAAAATGAGGCTGTTTTGTCTGTGGAGAAATGAGGAATAAAGTCCTTGTAATCCTGTTGTATTGGAAGTAGGACTGTCAGGACTCATTTGTCAATGGCTTAGAGATATATTTGTGAGGTACGAAGCTAACGACGACGCTGTTCAGAAAAAGACGTTGAAATTCAAATAAGGTTCCATGAAAAATCATTGTAAAGGAAGAAGAACTGTTGCGGCGGCGGCGGGATTCGAACCCGCGACTATTGGTAATCCGAACCAATGCGTTTGACTGCTTCGCCACGGGTAACCCTCCCGTTAGGCCCAAAATTAAGAAAGTACCTCCTCGTATTCTTGCTAGTAAGGACTCCTAGTAACATCTACCGGCGAACTCAATTCTGTAGTTCAATTCGGCTTTTAATTTCCCATATTACATGGAAATTATTACAAATATGTCTGCCAACATTTTCTACTAATAGGTACTATTGATTTAACAATGAATATCACAATGCAACTACCACTATCATATGTCCCACTGCCAGTCAAAAACAAAGGCCTCAAAAGCACAATACACACACACAATCTATACAATCACCCACCTAATTAATTATTTAACCCATTAAAACCTATATACCCAAATTTAAAACAATAATCAGGTATACGGATCACGTATTCGTATCGTAACACGGTGGGGTCAAATTGGGTACCGATCATTTATTACGGCCCGAGGCGGAGGCATGACGCAGCTGCAGTAAAATAGGATGAATTTATTAACCCTTCAACGCTACGGGCTCAATTATGGCCCTGTGTCGATATTGATAAAGTGTAATACAATAGCTGCGTACACGGTTTATGTAGTGCTGTGGGGAGTCTGTTATTAATGGTGCGGAAAAAATGATAATGAAGATATTTTTAAAGTGTTAATTCTACACTAACATAGCTTGGGCTTGATAATTCTTTCAAAAACTCAATGTTTAAAACCACGACCTGTGCATCAAGAATTCGGTGGCCATTTTTGAGCGTTTCTGAGTGCAATTTGCACGAGTCGATGCGGGCTAAGATGAAGCATGCTTGTCTTGAAGACACTTAGTCTCTTGCGAATTGAATTTATTTGCCTAAAACGTAAAATGTTCTAAATTTTTTTTAAGTTTATGTTTGGTAATAATGTTGCCCTGATGTACTCATTACAATACTAATTAGTTTCCACACATTATATTTATACCTACAACAGACCTATGTATATCGAAAGAAAGGACCTATTAAGTCTTTGGCATAGTCAACGGCATCCATCTTGATATTTTTCGCTCTCTTGTCGCACAATGCAACCTTATATATTTAGATAGAGGAGACATAAACAAAGAGAAAATCTAATCTAATATATAAAATGTCCATGTCACAGTGTTAGTTACCGTTCTCCTCCGAAACGGCTTGACCGATTTTTATGAAATTTTGTATACGTATTCAGTAGGTCTGAGAATCGGCTACTATCTATAATTTATAAGGCAAAACAACGTTTGCCGGGTCAGCTAGTATTCTATAAATATTCACATGATGTCCTAAGGTGACACGTTTCGGAGATATGAGCCAATGAATTTTTAAAAATAAATTGTTCGTAAGTTATGTTAAACGTCATGTCACGGATAGATCCGTATACCAATCGGAAGAAGACGTCAAACTTTGTTTAGGTTTCATCGTGCAATCGATCAAGAGATCGAAAAATAACAAGATGGATGCCGTTGACTATGCCAAGGCCCATCCATGGATTTAAAATATCCTTTGTCGACATTTTTATCTACGAAAACCCCTTTGAAATCCAAACTTTTCACTCACCGACCGAAGGTTATATACTTTGATTCCGATATTGATATAAAAGTAAACAATTTTTAACATTAATTTTAAAGTAATTAATAATCCATTACTTGGAATCATTAGGCTCTGAAACTCCAATCTTTTTAATACAATAAAATGTATTAACGCTATTCTTTATTCAAAACTTTTTAAAATTTAGGGATTTGATTAATCAACCTTTTAGAAGGTTAAATTTAATTGCTAACTGTGTCCCGCGGATCCACCCGCGTAAAGATCTCAGAAGAATTTCGAAAAAAACCTTTCTTATCGGATGCCTACATAATTTTGTCACACACTTCCAAATTCAGCTCTCTACTATCAGCGGATTAGGCTGCGCGTTGATCCATTAGTCTGTCATTCAGGATTGAGGGTAGATATAGATTACTTTACTAATTTTTAGCTTAAAGCAATAGATATCTATGATTAACGTCATATGAGGACAAAAAGAATTTAAATATATTTATATCTACATATAGATGCAAAAACATAAACTTTTTTTAGCTTCGCTGAAGTCGGGTAAAAATGAGAATCTAAGACATTTGACAATATTTTGTTTCAAAGTCTTTTTAATTTCTATGGTATGCTTTGTATTAGATCAAACAAAGAATTTGTCAATTTCAAAGGAAAAAAAACAATCACTGTCACTTTCTTAGAAAAGTTGTTGATCTAAGATGCCGAAACAAAGTATAAATAATCAGAAAACATGGTAAATATCTCGTCCCTAAACTGTTGTAGTCTACATCTACACTAATATTATAAAGAGGAAAGATTTGTAGTTTTGTGTGTATGATGTATGTTTGTAATAAATAAACTTGAAAACTTCTAAACCGATTTCAAATGGTGAAAATTCTTTCACCATTAGAAAGCTACATTCACCCTGAGTAACATAGGTTATTTTAAATCCTGATGTTCCTACGGGATCGGGACCTATGCGGGTAAAACCCGCGGAAAACGGCTCGTAATAAATAAAGACATTCAATTCTATTTAAATCGTGGTTAACCCATAAACCTGCCTACCTAGCTATAAACAATACAAGGTGTTATAGTATATCCCTATCTTAATGTAACATCAGACACGGAATCTAAATTAATGGATTAGAACACTCCGTTACGGAGCCGACATTAAGTGAAGCACCTTGTATTATGTTTGTACAGACGTGTTTCCACCGTGTCGGCTTTTACATTCATTATATTAGGTACTATGTCAGATTTTTTTTTGATGAATTATCATTTTGTATTTTGATTTTTGTAAGTACTAGCTTATTTTTGTGAGGGCAGAGAGGAAGGTTTTCTTGTAAAACTTGTTTTAGCGAAAAACATTCTGTTTTGAATACATAGAAATGCGGTGACGACTTCGGTCGTCATACATTACCACTGACCTCCATTACAACTGGACAGGGCATAGCGCACTAAATTTTGTGCCTATTTGATCTGCGGCATGTTGCGCTGTCGCGCGTTTTCTACTGAAAATGACCGTCTCCGGAACTGTTAATTTCATGGGCGGTCACCATCACTTTAGAATATAAAACGCGCGACAACAGCCCAACATGGCGCAAATCAAATCGGCACAAAGATCTAATGTCATTTTGTATGGTATAGCAATTCCAGTGTACCTACTTGTATAGTTTCATTTGAGTGTACATTACTATGAACCGTTTAAAGCAGCAACACCGCACACCACGACACCGTTCATAGATTATTGTATGACGCCCGGAGTCGTCACCGCATTGAGAAATTCGAAAAACCTTTTGTCATCGAAATCGAATACCTAGATCATATTAAAAAAGATTCACGAAATTTCAGTTTTGTACTGTCAGCGGTTTAAGCTGTGCGTTGATAGATGAGTCAGTCAAGACAAAGCATTTTATAGATAGAGAATATAAACAGTTGACATAAAGCTCGGATACGGTGAATTAACGATTCTGCTTCCTCCCTGCTTTTGTTTACCGACTAAAGGCTAACTTAATTAGTTTAACAAAAAAGGTAATCCGCCCTCAACCTTGGATTTCAAAGTCAATTAAAACCTAAACTGAAGTTCTGTAAACGCACCCTTTAATATTTTATTATCTGTCTTCATTAATCTGAACGTCGTCGCCGTCGCGTCGGTTGCGTGAATTGTTTGAATAAATAACTTAGTAGCTGATACGACTAGGGTTACCAACCGTACTATAATATATAGTATTGTACTATATTTCAGCTCAGCGTACTATATATTTTTGAAAGCACATATAGTACGCAAAAATACTATATTTCTGGCATAATTTGTAAAAAGTTGTTTCTTTTATAAATTCCTCCTCTCTGCATTTACAGAGGACTGTTTTCTACGAGTATGTAGAGGGAAAAAAAGAAAAGCCATAAAAAAGGTGCTTATAATTTAAAGATTGAATGTCGGAAACATTTTTTTTTTATATTCAAGAAAGAAAGAGTATTTGAAAGTGTGAAAAAAAACGTTAAGTGCAAAAAATACGTATTTTTTCGAAATATTCTACAAAACACCGCTCTAATTTTTGTACTATATTTTTTTGGGTCGTACTATATTTTTTAGCCACAAATACTATATTTTTCGAAAAAACTATTGGCAACCCTAGATACGACTGACTAAAGGCTAGCTTAGCTATTCTTTACAATGTTTTATGGGAGCATTATAGGAGCTCTTTATTCATTTTGTATGAGATTGGAGATAGGTAAGTAGATGAGTTTTTTATTGTATGGGTACACTGAAGAAATAACAAGGTAGGGGGAATCCGCAATAAAATGGACGTGTTTTGAAACGGACACTATGGAAAATGTTTTATGTTTTGATGTGAAACATCTATAGGCGAGGGTAAACCTAAAAGTTGGCGTGGCGATACAGGCAGTGGCGATTCCTCGCCACGCTATATTAATAATGGAATATGTAAATATGTAGGTACTATACGTAGCTAGTCGATGTTTCTTTTGGGTGTTGGCACCATTAATGACCTTAAACATTTGAGCCTGTGACCATAGACTCTTGGTAAGGTCATCAATGATGCCACCCAAAAAACCTAAACTATTGTCGATCAAAAACTTGAGATATCGATAGTGGCCGTTTCAAAACACGTCCGTTTCATTGCGGAATCCCCCTACTTACAAAAAATATAAATAGATCGAGGTTTTATACACCGTGACCGCTTGGTGCTCGGAAACTATTCTAATTGAAAACGATTACGGCTTTCTTACCCGACTACGCGACGCAAAGAAGGGTTATGTGTTCATCAGTCTATGTAACTACTGAATACGTGTGTTAATACACACGTATTATTCTTTTTCTTCTGTTTTCGCGATGTTATATTGAAAATCCCGAAGAAGGGGCCTGTAAAGGTCTCAAAACGTTGAGTGTTGAAACAATGCTTAAATTAAAACCGATTTAATTTTTAAAACCGAAAAATGGCTTTAATTTTTTGATGTGTTTTTTCAAACTTCTTCCTATATGCAATCAGATGGTTTAAATACCTATGTTGTAAGAACCAGATCACATAATCACATGAAATTAACATTAAAATCAAACGTAATTCATATTTTCAAAAATCGCCACAGCATGCATACGATCGATGTATCGATATAGACTTAGATCAGGTTGGGTCGATGAAAATCCGCAACATTTAGTATCGGTTTGTACAGGGTTTAAACTCTATAACAATATATCTGAAACGATCGATACGCAGTACATCATGATACGTACGTATTCAAAAAAGCAATTATTTTCAAATGTTATAACCTGTAAAGCACGCGAATTGGCCATAATCGCAAAATGTCATTTCGTATTCGTGGAACGACGTCTATAAAATACTAAACCGAACAATATACCATTGCTTATGACATGTAAGTACCTACTACTTATTTCGATTGGTTTATACACGAGCTAAACGATAACGGCGACCGTGACCGCGGTTTTCTGAAAGAACGTACCGTCTACGTATAAACTTCTCTATGTAATATTTTTATGTTACTGTTTTTATTTAGCAAAAGTTTCATACGAGTAGTATGAAATGAAATCTCAAACTGACCGATTTTGTAGATTTGACTTAGTTTTTAGTAGGACCGTTATATAATAATATTAGTAGTGAAAACAACCATGTAAGTTTAAAATCGTATATTAAGCAAGTATAATTATTAAGAGGATAGTCTCCATTCTCTTTCTCCATACAAACGTAGTTTACATTTTCCTCCCTGGATAAAGATATTAAAGCAAATATGTTTATGCCATAAAACCTATATCTGTCATGACAATGCTAAAAAATAAAATGAAAAAAATAAAAAGGTAGATGCATAGTCATGACAGATATAGGTTTTATGGCATAAACATATTTGCTCGTCTTTATCCAGGGAGGAAAATTTAAACTACGTTTGTATGGAGAAAGAGAATGGAGACTTTCCTCTTAAGGCCTTTAGATTTTCAAAAAACCTGCCACTCAAAATAAGAAAAGACGATTCGGTTATTCAAAACAATCAAAAGTAATTAATTATCAAACCTCAGGGCCGTGTATTGATTAAATTAAAACATTGTTAAGCAATATAATAACTTGGGGTTGATTTTAATCGGTTTGAACAAAGTTAACGCCATTTTGAGCCTTTGTTGCCAATTTTGTTGTCTTTACTGATCTGAAAATGTTTTGTTATTATTCTTATATTCTATTTTATTTAAGCCATTGTGGGTACCTACTCAATTTTATTTAAGCCGATAATGGAATACGTATTTCGAGTTTGGAATACGCACTTAAGTTTTAGGTAAAATATTTGCTTTTAGGGTTTCGTAGTCGACAAGAAACCCTTATAGTTTCGTCATGTCTGTTTGTCTGTCTATTTGTTTGTCCGCGGCTTAGCTCAGAGCCGCTAAGAGGGACATGACAGTCTACCTACTCTTTTCTCCATACTTTACAAACGTAGTCGACTGTTTCCTCCCTGGATAAAGATATAAGAAAACATATTATGTTTATGCCAAAAGTCCTATAATCAGCCATGACCATATTGACCATGCCTCTACGTTTTGATTTTTTCATTTTCTAATTTTTCTGAATATTATTTCTATTCTAATTAGAAAATGAAAAAAACCAAAACGTAGGGGCATGGTCATGGCAGATATAGGTTTTATGGCTTAAACGTATTTGCTCTAATGTCTTTATCCAGGGAAAAAACAGTCGACTACGTTTGTATGGAGAAAGAGTAGGTAGACTGTCCTCTTAAATGTGAATACATTTCCAACATGACTCTACGGCCAGCGGTTTAGGGTGCTTTGAACGTCAGTCAGAATAAACCACACGACTATCGGGGTGTAAATTGGTGACCCCGATAATACCCACGATATAATATTATACTCGTATGAATGAGTTATTGGTGTTTATTTACTGAATTTTATTATCGATTTACGCCCAGATGCTGAAATGCCTTTCGAAATTTCAGTACTTTTTTTCGTTTTTAGGATTCCGTACACAAAGGGTAAAAACGAAACCCTATTACTGAGACTTCGCTGTCTGTCCGTCTGTCCGTCTGTCACCAGGCTGTATCTCTTGAACTTGAATAGCTAGACGGTTGAAATTTTCGAGAATATTAGGGGCTCAAATACAACAAACGTGTTTCAAAAACAACAAGGGGACTTAATTACAATGTGAGGTCGCTTCTGATCGGTCAGAGTCAAATCGAGTAGGTCATGGAATTCAAAATGGCTGCCCTGTCTGTCAAATATACCAGTCTGCCTTCACTTACGAGTTTCTTATAAGTTTCAGATTTTCTTTGTAACAAAGTTTTTTTTTTGTTTTTTTTTTTTGAGTCGTGTGGTTGTATGATGGGAGTAAGCATCGAAGCTAAATATTTTACATTTTCTTATCCAATTTAAAAATTGGTTATTGTAAACCATTTTAGGGTTCCGTCCGTACCCAAATGTGACCTTCGTGAGGTACGGAACCCTTCGTGCGCGAGTTTCGCACTTGGCCGGTTTTTTTTTTAAATTTCAGACTACGAACTGACGTTTTAGTTCTTTGTATTTGTCATTTTTTTCTTCAGGAGAATGTGTCAAATACTCTACAATTAAAAACGGATACAGTCATAAATAATGGACAGCTTCTAAATTCATTGCTATTTTTGTGTATTTGGCATTTAGTCTCACATTGTCTACGAGACAATGCATCGAAATAAATTGTGATCGACAAAATTAAACAGCCATTTTGCATTCAATCTATTCTATTTTCAAATAGGTGAGTGTTCTATTTTCAAATAGCAGCGGTTAGCAGCCGTTGTCAATCCGCTCAATAAAATATTCTAAATTTAAATTAATCCGTTTAAAACTTTTGTATAAAATTAAAATGACCTAGGAATTATATTAAAAGAAAAATTTAATTATCCAGACAAATTAAGTTTCTCTCTTTACTGCGGACGGTTCTCGGAAAAGTTAATTTGTCCAATAAACGTATAAAGATAGGAGATACGGAAACATTCAATATTTTTCTTCGGACTAACCAGAGCTCTTGGTATTGACTTTAACAGTAGGAATCTTTTTGTGAGGGCAAGAGCGAAAGCGGGAAAGTTTTTTTTTTCAGCTTTCACTTTTTGTATATCCGGCGAACTTCGAGACGCTACCGGACTTAAAAAAAGCTTAACTCTGGCAACACTGCATTGCCCCAGTTACAGAGGAGCCAGAGGATGCTAGAGGATTCGATGCCCGTTCCGGAGACAAATTAAAGTCAAACTACACGATGACCCTTACAGTGTTGTCAGTGTAATTGTCAACGTGTATTCCAAGCTTTACTGTGCAGCGTGGAAACGCTACCAGCATATTTTTTAAATGAACGTTTTTTTTATTACGCTAGCTTTTTTTATTAAAACGTTTTTCAAGCAACTTGCTCGGTCTCGAAATGTTCCTATATTTGTAAAAGTTCCGTAAACTAATTAAAACGGGCCCATCGTAATTTGTCAAAGTAGGTAACCAAGGAGCTATTTTTGCTGTCATTTGCCGCATAGTGCAGAACTCAGGATAAAGTTTCGAGGGCACTTTATTTGATTTATAGTTAAAGTTATGTTTAAGAAAATTATGTTGAAGAAAATGTTGTGTTCGGTTTGAGCTGTTGTTCGTGTTAAAGTTGTAAGTTGTGTAAAGTGATTTTTTGACAAATAAGATTTTTATTATTAACTTTCATTTCACACGTGAGATAAAATACCAGGAGTTTCTTGTGTCTTCTTCCTAGGGCGTACCTACTCCGAAGACACACAACCTGAATTTTAGACAAGAAGTCGTTTCAAAATGAATGTTTCTTGATTTCATTTGAAATGACAGCAGGTTTTAGCCATGTTTTAGCCACCTTCAAGTCCGTATTTAGATACGTTTTCTAATACAGCCGTTAAATAAAATCGGATAGTAAAGTGTGATTCACCGCCGCCTTATTATCTTCTAATTGAGCGCTTATATCGGTCGTCTGATATCGTTTCTAAAGATGTGGGATAGGTGGTCAAACACAATAGTAATTTACCTACCAAACATTCTTATAAAAAAGGCTACATTGTTCAAAAACTCACCTTTCACAAGCGACAAAATCCCCAACGGCATCACTAATATAGCGACCAACAAATCAGTGATCGCCAAAGACATCAAAAAGTAGTTGGTCACATTCTGCAGTCTTCTTTCCAAGTATATCGCTAGACATACTAATACATTGCCGGCTGCCGTAGCGAGAACGAGCAGCAACGCCGAAAGCGCCCACCAATTGTTAACTAGCACCGGATTATCCTCAGTTAATGTTTCATTTGTATTATTTACAATGGAGTAGTTGAAAAATAATGCCCAATCCGTGAAAACCTCGTTGTCAATGTTAGTTGTGAGATGGTAGAACTCTGCCTCATACATTGTTGAAAGGTTTTATCATGTTTGTTGGTTTTTATCTTATTACGTAGATGTGACAGGGGAATTCGGCCATTTTGATTGTTCAGTTGTGTAGCATCGGCTGTTGTTTCTGAAACAAAAGAAAATTTACATTTAAATTAACGTAAGTAACTTACTTTCAACTGTTTCTGACGATATACTTGGAAAAGTGTGTTTGATGGGCTTGTCAAGAGCACAGCGATACAGCCGCTATAGGGAAAACTTTCAGACGTTCAAAAGATATGATGTTTTATTGTAGTGTCTGCAATATGTATGTCTAAATAAAATTGACGAAAGTTCATTGCTATAATGGCAGTACCTATCATTAGGTACAATCTTCAATTTTAAATTTGACGTTTGTCATAAAATAAATCACATTTTTCGCCACAATCTATTTGAAGAATCGTTTCCATATAATTTTCAGTCAATAAAGTTTAACAGGAATTACGCCGATGACAAGTACGACATCATACAAGGAACACTGTCCCTTAAAGGTTGCAAAAACTAAGTTACAGTGTTGCCGTTACAATCTCAAAAACAACGTAGTTAGCTAAGCAATATTCTAAATAAATAAAATAGGACAGAACTTATCCAACACGAAATGGTTGCTAAAACCAATTTAGCAAAGTGAATTATTTCCGTGAATCCAACTGTAAATTTTTAATGACTGAGGGGCAACGAATTAAGGAGGGGTTCGGGATGCTTCCACGTGGTCAAACTGATTTGCCCAACAAGAAGAAAATGAATGAAGATCGTGCCGTGTTATTAGAATCAAGTAGGAATCATTTAATAGGTGTTTCTTGTAGATTTAAAGATAAATCTGAAATACTTAATTATTGTTTGTTCGTGGTGAATTAGACCCCACGATTTACGGTCCGTCATTTTGAGGTATATCACAGTTTATAGATGTACATCTCGACGTTTGTTACATAACTACTGTGCAAAAAAATAGCATATATTGTCAACTTTGTTTCTATTGAAAAAGAGTTTAGTTTTGAACCAGGACCGGTATTACACTAAATGACACAAGATGACAATAATATTACGATTATATCGACACACTATTGCCATTATATCGAGACTGTGACAAATTTGGTAGACTTCAATAGTATCGTAATGGTATCTCAGTGGAATTGCAATAGTAACCATGGTTACCAACCTTCTCCGTCTGTCTGTCTGTCAAGTCTGTTAAAAATCCATCCTGTCATTAGAGTTTTGACAACTATCGAGACTCCATCAGTGGCATCTCAGTGGTGTCTCAGTGGTGTCGCAGTGGTGTGTCGATAGAATAGTTAACATAGGAAACTGCCAAATGTGTCAAATACACGTCAAATATGACGATTAATATTCTATCGACACACTATTGAAACACGATTGCGGAGCGTAATACCGACCCAGTGTGTTGATTTTGTAATAATTTCATTTCTCTAATACTAAGCATATTCTCAAACAAAGCAGGTAACTCGACCTTTAAGATATATTTTTTTCTAAAGAGATGTATTTTAACAATAACAAAAGACGATCGAACCCATGACGAGGAGGTACGTATTACGTCAAATACACTTTAAGATTTCTTTCAAATGGAATCGAAAGGAGGTTCCAATTCTGTCTGTCAAAAGCTGAAAACTCTTTCGCCAGTCATGTAACCTTTTTCATCTCATGAATCCGGCACACGGAAGTTAATAGGCCCTCCTTTTAACCTCTTTTTGATGTCTATTTACAATAAAACCTTCATTCTGATGAAGGTATTTTTAACTAAAAATAAACCATCTTTAGACTCTGGAAGAAAAATAGAAACATGTTGAGAAGAAAAGACATTTCGGCTGTTTTTACAACGCGCAAAATAACCAAAATTTGAAAAAAAAAAACAAAATTTTAAAACCCTCACTGCTCAATCTACAGCGCACACAGAGCCATCTAGCTCCAAACAAAGCAACAAGGCTTGTATTAGGGTTCTAGGGCGACTGACATGTAAAATATTGGTCGGCGCAAAGGGGTAAAATCCACCCTACCACCAACAAGTAAGTTACGCAGTATAACCTATTTTGGGATACCTAAATAGAATTTGCTTCATAAAAACATCTTACTTTAACTGCTATGTCTTTCTAAAATATAGCCTGGTGATAGACAGACTGACGGACAGTGAAGTCTTAGTAAAAAGGATCCCGTTTTTACCCGACTGCGCGGCACAAAGAAGGGTTATGTATTTATCAGTCTATGTATGTATGTATGTATGTTTGTTCCTATGTGGCGCTCCAGAGGCCAAACGGATGGACCGATTTTGATGATTCGCACGTCAATCGATTCGTCTTAATCCTGGAAGACATGACAGTTATCAAAATTCAAAATGGCGACCACCAGCCGCCATATTGTAGAAAAGAAAAAAAAAAATGACTGACTATATCGAGTGGGATATCGTCGAATAGGTATTTCAAAATCATTCTTAGGTTTCCTTGAACATTTTTCATTTAGTTTAACTATTTGGGATCTACAACGACTTAAAGATGGATAAGAAAACAAAAGTTGACTGATTATGTCAAGTGGGGTATCGTTGAATAGGTTTTCGAAAATCATGGTTAGGTTTCTTTAACCGTTTTCATTTAATGTAACCATTTGGGATCTACAACGGTTTCAAGTTAGTTAGTAGTCGTCCATACCTTAGATTACCTACCGCAACTTACTGAATAATCCTCAACTTCATAACCCCTCAATGAAATGATGCCATTGCGATTAAAATACAATAAAATTGATATAATAACATTTAGCACCTAATGCTGACTAAAAAGCGCAAAATAAAAAAATTAAATAATAATTTAAAAAACCCGCCTGCTTAAAAAAAACTTTAAATAAAAACATATACATAATAAAAACTGAAAAGAAAATAAAACTCCAGTAGTCACAGAACATAGCGACTTTAACAGTCGGGACCTATTATTGAAAGGGTATATGATGAGCTAGATTTTAGGTAGTCAATGGGGGGGGGGGGGGTGGCGCCCGACTGTTAAAGTCGCTATGTTCTGTGAATACTGGACTTGTTTTATTTTATTTTCAGTTTTTATTATGTATATGTTTTTATTTAAAGTTTTTTTAAGCAGGCGGGTTTTTTTTATTTTTATTTAATTTTTTTATTAAAGTCTGTGTAATGGTTTCGAAAACGGTTTTACAATAGTTGCATTACTTATACTCATTTTTCGCTTTAAACTGATTGCCATCTTAGTCTTCTCAAGAGTGTGGAAGACCTTGAAACATTTTTGCGAAATCAGAAGAAAAAATTAAAAATGTAATATTTGTAAATTTATTGATTTCTTGCACAATTACCTTCAAAAGTAAACTAAGTAATAAAAATCCGCCGGGTTACTTAAGTAATATTTTGCCTGTACTTTATTTTTCAAAGATCGTTTTATCTCTCTCACGTAGCGTAGAGAGAGACGGATGTGAGAAAACGAGCATATAAATTACTCTGCAACTTTAGGCTTGAGAGATAAAAATATTGTAAATTACAAGCCAGTTAGTAAACCTCTTTAGTACCGAGAACTGATTTTTCTTCGATGAATAATGTCTTGAAAAGTTTTTTGTATCTACAAATTTAAAAAACATTATTTACATTCGAATTTATAGTAAATTCTAAATAATATAGGTACGAGTTAGCAACGGGCGACATGAGGCGGCAGCGGGCGACCTGTCGCGGCGACACTACTGGTTTCTATGTAGGTATTTCTATTCATCGAAAATTCTGAACCACGCTGAACTTAGTTCATTACGTGTACGTTACGTTCATATTTGAAGTTCAAATCATATAGGATTTTAACCTCAAATATTATTTAAACATTATTTCTTAGTGTTAATCCACACTTAGGAATACTGCTTTTGAAAAAATGCTTTCAAAAACTTTAGTACCCGGCGGGATTCGAACCCGCGACTATTGGTAATCCGAACCAACGCGTTAAACCGCTTCGCCACGGGTAGCCCTCCAGCCGGGTCGAATTTAAGAAAGCACCTCTTCGTGTGTTCTTGCGAGTAAGGCCTCGTAGTGACATCTACCGGCGAACTTTGCAGATCGACTCGGCTTGTAACTTCCCATATTACTTGGAAATCAAATATTATTGTTAAATTTTCGCTCTAAAATTTTTGAAAGTCTCATTTTACGTTCTTCTTTTTACATCTGAAATTCGACAGCTCTATCCCTATTCCCGGGTTGTATGGACCCTTATTTACTACTAGCTGACCCGACAGACGTTGTCCTGTCGTTTAGTATAAAAAAATAAAATTCATCAAAATCGGTTTAGCATTTTTTCTTTCATAAGAACCTTCTCCTGACAATAGCAAACACAACAAAAAAAGAATTATCGAAATATGTCTAAAAGTTTAAGTGTGATGCCGTGACCAAGGGAAATAGGGATTAATTTTTATATAATAGAAGATTACCTACCGCCTCCTTAAATACCGAAACGTTCTGCAACTATTTCTTGATTTTATGTTCAAGTGTTTCCCATCGATCCCCAGTCGAAAAAAACGAAGCGATGCAGGTCTAAATTTCATCTCGATAATCTTGCAAAATTGACGCTTAAGGTGGTAAAAACGCAGCGCAGTCAATTATAAAACTTTGCCAATTTATTCAAACAATTGAGTCCTACCAGAAATAGCCTTTATTTTGTTGTCGAACTCTATTTCAGACCCCGCTTGTATACTGCAAATATTACGTGAATTCAAATCGAAACAGACACCTCAATTTTCTATTCATGTTGTAGTTCGTACGGGGCGAATATTTTCAACTATTTGGAATCGAGCGACGACGCGACGTTTCATTTCGATTCGATGGAATTGGATAAAATATGAAGATGGCCTATTTGAATCTTAGATGTTTTCTAGAGTTATGCTCGTGGTAGCGTGATCTACCTTCTTAACAGAAATCGTTACAGTTTGTAAAATACAAAGCAAAATAACGTATCAAAATCATACCTACACCAATTTCTCACCCGAACCTTCTACGTTGACATAAATCGTCATTTTTAGGGTTCCGTACCTAAAGGTAAAACCGGGACCCTATTACTGAGACTTCGCTGTCTGTCTGTCTGTCTGTCTGTCCGTCTGTCTGTCTGTCTGTCTGTCTGTCTGTCCGTCTGTCCGTCTGTCCGTCTGTCCGTCTGTCCGTCTGTCCGTCTGTCTGTCCGTCTGTCCGTCTGTCCGTCTGTCCGTCTGTACGTCTGTCCGTCAGTCTGTCCGTCCGTCGGTCCGTCGGTCCGTCCGTCCGTCTGTCACCAGGCTGTATATCATGAACCGTAATAGCTAGACGGTTGAAATTTTTTTACGAACAGCTCAAGAGTTTCTCGAAAGACGATTAATTGTAGCATTGGCTTATTCCAGTTTAAATAAATAAATTAACATTGCACGACGTTACACGCAGCGCAATCTAGCCCCAAAATAAGCACTAGGCACTAGTTTGGTTGAATCGAACCTATAGAGAAAGCACCTAAACCGCCTGTTTAGTAACAGATAATAGACCGTTTACACGCATTTTATGATTGCCGACTAAGAACGGTGTGTAGGCGTGAGTCAAGGGCTGATAAATCGATTAACTTGAGAGCTTATTTATCGGTAAAAAGTGACATGTGACATTTACTAATACGGAATAGACCCCTGTGATGGATGTGGCCCTCAATCTCGACGTAAGAGGATAATATTTGTAAAACTAAGTGGTAGGTATACATTCGTAGTATAGTTATATTTCAGTTGGTCGTGCCAAGAATTTTCTACGGGGTTTTTTTTCCGATTTATGTAGGTACCCGTTAGTTTCTGTATACTGTATAGTAATGAATGAGGCATGACCGGATCTTGAGCGACATAAGCTGCGTCTCATGAAGATAAAGATGCTGGATGTGTGGAGCTACACGAAAAGACCGCGTCAGAAACTCAATCAGCATCAGGGACAGCCTTCATGTCCGAGACATTTGCAGATAAATCGCAAGAATGCCACTTAAGGTGGTACGGTCGCCTCAGATTGGCACTATTTATTGGCTATAGCCAATAAATGCTTAACTTGGCTTAACGTCTTGAGGTAAAAAGTAGATGATGAAGTAACTTTTATAACAAAATTCGTTTTTTTTTTAAGATCTCTCGATCTCTCGGGAATATCCGTATTAAAAGTAGCCTATGTGTTAATCTACTTACTTCTCCTGCTACGTTACAGTTACGTTACTATACAGAGTGTTCCCAGAAAGGGGTACTAAACCGAAAGGGGGTTGTTCTAGAGGTCTAGACGAACAACTTTTGGAAATTCAAGGTAGTTTTCGAATATTTTGAGTTTAAAGTTTACGTTTTTTTTTAAAGATTTTCATCAGTTATTTCTTAAAGTTTGAGGTCATTGGCCTTAAGATTTTCCTTTTATTTCACCGTAATCGGTTCAGTAGATTTTGCGTAAAGGAGTTACAAAGTCATATTGGTCATACCTACATACTTACATATACTTGCAACCTAATAATCTTCTTCTAATATATAAAATTTCCATGTCACAATGTTAGTTACCGTACTCCTCTGAAACGGCTTTACCGATTTTTACCAAATTTTATATGCGTATTCAGTAGGTCTGAGAATCGGCTACTATCTATAATTTATAAGGCAAAACAACGTTTGCCGGGTCAGCTAGTAATAATATATAATCAGTTTATTTCAATAACAGAAAAACTTATTTCCTAGTGACAACTTGGATCTAAATGTTACCTACGTAAAATCTGTTAATGTGAGTCGGTGGATATTGCTCCTTACTCATTGTTCGACCTAATTCATATCAATAACCGTAAATTAAAAGCAACTTTAATAACAACAATCCTAAAACTTTTGATTGATTTCATGTTGTGAGCAGTTTATGAGTTTCATGAACCAAAGTTTGTTTGCTCTACTTCAACTTTAAAGAGTAAAACATACGAGCGATCACACTTATCCTACTTAAATAAATGTGAAAGTTTGTGTGTAAATAAGTAATTAAGTAAACAAGTATGTTTGTTATACTGCTTCACGCAAGAACTTCTGAATCGATTGCGATGAAACTTGGTAGGTACTTACGCAAATAGCTGAAGACCTGGGTCAAAATCTGCTCTCACAGTCGTAGTAATAATTGTCGCATTTGACATGTATTTGACAAATGTGGTAAAAAAATATGGTCAATTGTGTCAAATATATCAAATACATATCTCAATAGAGTGTCTATCAGCACTCTAATGAGACACGATTGTGAGAGCAGACTTGGGACCGTGGATTAACACATAGCCTACTTTTTATCCCGAAATTCCCGCGGGATCGGGAGTTACGCGGGCGAAACCGCTAAGGCTTGAAAATAAATGTTTCTAAGCCACCACTGACCTTTAAGTTAGATTACTTGGTATTTAAGTAAGTACCTACAAAAAAAACAATTTATTTCTGCAATACTGATTAGTTACGTAGCTCGAGGTGACAGACAATGTTAATCAAGTACACAATGCAGTCTAAAATGTAGCACGCGAAATAATAACAAAAAATATAGCCCATATTGTTTTCGTTCGTAGATTTCAATATAGTTCTATCCAATCCGGTGTGACTCTAACCAATTTTATAGTGCAGACAGGGATAATCGCCGGCTTGTTGTCCACTTCATTGTTTGCGAGTAAAATAAAATTGTTATTGAAAAGGGCCTTGTGGTGCGTGAAGTCGAAGCTAACCTTCGACTTCACGCACCCCTTCCATAGGTTCGGGGTAAGTTTAGGTATATAATATTTTGGTGTATTTTTTCACCTATCAAGTTAAAAACTATCTATACCAGACACTAAAGTTTACCACCCGTATTTATAGACGAATCTGAGTGCTTACTTTGGCTAAGTAATGCCCTGTCTCGCTTTTATTAGTGATTTTTAACGTCAGCGGGAATGTGACAGACACATTACTTAGACAAGTAATTACTTAGAATTTACTATAAATATTATGAGTGTAATAGTCTCTATATTAGGGGCTTATAAATCAAGGTTCTATAGCAATACGTTAAAAAAGGTATCGTGTGACCAAAAGGTAGGTACTTATTGGTTATCGCAAAAAGTTGTAAGTTCCTTAGCAATAACACTAAACTCATTTTTTTTAATAACTTAATATTAAAACCCGGTGAAGTAAACTCAACTTGTCCGAACAACTTGATCGATGTATCTAAACGAGACACAGAAAGAAAACTATTTTATTATCGCTCGGAGCTTGATAGAGGTTTAAAAATCTAGGTTCTAAGTTAATATGATAAAAAGGTATCGTATAAGCACTTCCTCGCAAAAAATTGAAAGTTCCTTACCAACACTAAACTCATTTTTTTATATAACTTAATATTAAAACTCGGTCAAGTAAATGCAACTTGTCCGAACAACTTGATGGATGTATCTAGACGAGACACAGAAAACTATTTTAATATCGCTCGGAGCTTGATACAACAGATTTACTATTAACTTTCGAAAACAAATTTCAATCACAGACTACAAATTATTTATTTAAAAAAATCCATTATTCACATTGTTTTCAGAATGAATGAAAGATTAACTTTTATTATTTTTGTTGTAGTTTTAATTGAAAATGTCGAAATTATTTTTATAGGTTTTTTTAATTAATAACTACCATATTCTGTACCTAAAAATACGGTAGACTGTTATAACTTCTTGAGTAAGGGCCTTATCATACTAGCGGTTGTAAGCGGAGTGGGCACGCAGCGGTAGCGCGGCGAAGACGTCGCGGTCGCGCCGCGTGTACGCCTGGCGTCAACACTATTTTGTTTTGTATATACACTTACGTTCACATGCGCTTCGAATCAACAAAGCCAACAGCAGTGTTTCCTAGTCACAATCCATTCTGTTACTGAGTGTACAAAACACCACAGTTGATAAACCACAGTTGGGAACAAAAGTACTCCGTTCTCCTTTTTGCCCCTTGTCCTAGTGAACAAGATCCGACTCGACTTCCTTAGTGGCTGCACCGATCTACGTATCGGAACACGTCCTGCAGTCTGTTTGGTGGTGTGAAACTGGTGGCCAGTGGGTGGTAACAAGCCGCGGCCGAATCCTCTCATCAAGAAACCCCTGTTAGTCGCCTTTTACGACAGACGATGCCGTAGCCATTTAGACCCAGGCTACAGAGTATAAAAATCGACAAATTACGGTCCGAAATGATTAGGGGTGACCGGGGTGGGTTGCGTATAGGGGTAGGTAGAAAAACTGTCCATAAGTCGACAAGCAAGTAGTCAAGAGGTCATTCAACTACGCTTGCGGGTGCGCCTTATAGTTAAGTTACGTTAAGTTGAACGGTTTCTGTCGTCTCTAGCGTACGTCGTTTAGGAGTGGTTCCACATTTTCAATTGTTCTGGTTTATTTTTGTTCTGACATCTACAAATGTATATTGTGTTAATTTCTATCCCGGTCCTACCCCGGTCATGGGGTCGCTTGACTAGTTTTTTTTTTCGTAAAATCAATCGTAGATGCTAAACCGCTATTAATATTGCAGGTTTCGGTAGTTTTAATTATAGCCAGATATATTTCCTTTGACTTGTACTTATTCACGCTGATGTAAGTTAAAACACAAAAAAGTTATGCTCATTCAAATGAAAATTTAGACTACCCACCCCGGTCTCCCCTACAGTAAATAAACCTTTTTCATAATTTAATCCTAAAACATCTGTCGTTTGGCTTCTAATGTCAAATGATATTAGGTTTAAATACAGCAGACGTACTTAGACGGTTGGGTTAAATTTCATAAGCTGAAAGTAAATAAATAATGAAGGCCATTTAATTTAATCTTATTTTATTTCAGTACTCTTAAATACTTATTTAATTATTTACGAAATTTACATATTTTGTAAATAAAATAATACGGGCTCTTATTTTGTTTAAATTATTTAGGTTTGTGCTTATTTTAGATCATTAATCTCGTTATAGTATTTATCATTTCGTAATTTTATTTAATGGACTAGGCATTAATACTTGAAATATTTTTAAATAAAAAAATACATCTTCAAAAAGTCATCTGCGGCGAGGCTCGAACTCGCGTTTCTGCGTCTCCGTCACAGCGTGCTAACCATTACACCATGCGAGTTCTTAACTCGAGTGATGAATTTAACAATATGTTTACTATTTGTCCATTATTTTTGACTTAGGTTCGTTTGAAAATTAACGGTTTCGTTTTAGCTAGTTTTCTCTACATTTTTGAAAATGCTATTTGCCTCGAAAATATCTCTAATCGGGATCAGAACTTACACGGGTGAAAAGGGGGGCGCACCTAGTTAACCATTATTTTCATTTCAAGCAACCAAAATTAAATAAGTTATCTATACTAAACTCTACCTTAACCTTAATAGCTAATGAGTTTATGCCCCAGTTAGGGTTTACCACACGTCCAGAAACTAAGCTGCAAATACACAGGTGTAGAGATTATTGCAACTTGTAGAGGTAGGTATGCGAGCATAGCAGTAGGTAAAGTATGCTAGGTATTCAGGATTACTGAGATATTGTGCAGAATCCGCTGTCTAAACTAAGTGCTATGCTTGTCACAAACACTGTTCTAGATTATCTAGATACTTACTTTACCTACAAATACTATTGAATAACGGGGTATTTACCAAGTTTAAGTTTGTTTTAACCGGAGCTCGATATTTCGCCAGTAAATTTCAACTGGCTTGTTCACTAGATTGGAGATTGGGGTAGGTGATGACAGTTGGGGACGTCCGTCGAACTACCCTCTTTCTAATTCGCTCGCTGCGTCTTGTCCCTGGTTATTACTATTGCACTGTTATTGAATAGTCATTTGTAGTGAAAACAACCATGTAAGTTTAAAATCGTTTACTTTACCTAGTTTGAATTCTGAACATTATAATGTATTTCTTAGTGTTTACCACACTTAGGAAATACTGCTTCTTGAACAAATATTTTCAAAAATTTTGTACCCGGCGGGACTTCGACTACTGGAATTCCGTTCCAGCGCGATATGGGTAAGCCCCCGGCTTACCCGTGTCGTAGTTTATGAAAGATTTTTTTCAAAAAGTAGTTTTAAAATATTAGTTATCCGGCACAATGCATGTCTGGACTAATTATTTAAAAAAAAAATAAGATGAACCTTTTTTTCTAGTATTCCGTATCCAAAGGGTAAAAACAGCACCCTTTTACTAAGACTCCACTTTATGTCTGTCTGTCTTCTCTGTCAATAATTATCAACTTCATCGAAATTATTCACAAACCATTTCGAACACCAAATTTCATTCAAACAACAGAACTTCTATTCAAAATAAATCTGTACAAAATTATCTTTTATACTCAGAAAGTTTACCTTAACAAAAGCATTCCTCTTATTCTCATCTAATCTTTACGGTTGACCAAATTTGAAGAGTTGTTTCGGATCCTTTCCGGGGTGATTACTGGATTCGGATGCCTAATAAAGGTGGAAGAGAGTTGAGAAGTACCGAAAATGACCGAGCTCTCCCAAGTGATTTGGGTCTGTATTATCAAAAGGGTTGGTAACTGTTGAAGTTAGAATGGCAGTGCTAGGCCCGACGGAAATACTGAAGGAAGACTGAAGGAAACGTCTGTCTCTAACCTTGTGACCTAATATTCAACTAAATCTATACCAATATTTCTTTTTGTATTGTTGCTCAAGGCATTTTATACTAGAAATATTTTACAAAATTCGCCCTTGACAGGATGCGCTACCACGGACACTCGCCCGGCAAGCGAGGGGCACAGGTTCGAATCCTGTAATTTTTATTTTTGTTTTTTTTTTTGATAATGCATTAATTCTCCTTGTAAAATATTTCTAGTAGAAAATCTATACTTATTGGATTGATTGTCTTACTGTCAACGCTGTGGTCAGTGACCAATTTGGCAATCGCAGAATCGCTATTTCATCATCATCATATCAGCAGCCGTAGACGTCCACTGCTGGACATAGGCCTCCCTCGTTGATCTTCAAACTCGCCATTTAAATTTTCAAAAATTTTCAATTGTACAAATGCGAATAAACGAAATTATTTATTTTAGCTTGGGTAACGGGCGGGGTATGTTTTCATGAAAGTGACAAGTTTTTGAAGTGTAAACTTCTTTTAAAATTGTAATGTTTACACTTCCCTACTACAATGACTTGCCAGCTGCGGAAAATAGGCTAAGATATAACATAAACTTGACATTGAACACTATATCTTGTTACAATAAGAAGTTCAATGTTATTGACATCAATAATATTATTAGTAATAATTATTATTTGACGAAGGGTAAGCATAAGCTTTCAGATTATATTAAAAGACTAGAAGCCATTTCGCTACATTATTTTTTTAAAACTACAGCCAATAACTGGGCTACCCAAAATGCTTCTATTGAGCATTGTAACCGACTTCAATATAATAATTTGACACTGGGTAATTGTTCATATCCACCTAATTTAAATTAACTTTAAACCCAATGACATAAATGTTAGTTTGTCTAAATTAGATTCTGCGACAATGGAGGTATCCTCTAGCTGTAATAGTCAACTTTTAATTGCGCTATCCGATGAGTCGAATAATCATAATTACCTTAATAATTGCCCTCAAATAAAAAAATGTAAAATAAACTATGTAAGTAATATCAACCTGGTGCATCAGAATATCCGTGGCTTTGCAGAGGGCAAAAGACTAACACTGGAACTGTATATGAACTCTGAAAATATTGATATTGTGTGCTTAACTGAGCATCACCTCCGGGCTCACGAGCTCATGTTCAGTTTCAGCAATCACCAGGTTGGCAGCTCATTCAGCAGGGTAAATACGAAGCAAGGAGGTTCTCTTATTTTATTGAATAAACAGCTAAAATATAAAGAAAGAAAAGATATCGTATCTATGTCTGTAGAATGTGTAAATGAAATAGCTTGTGTAGAACTGGAGCAGTTAATAATAGCATGTGTGTACAGACGACCAAAGCCATACAATTTTAATAAATTTATTGACATATTAGATGCAATGTTAGTAAAACTAACA
This sequence comes from Idaea biselata, assembly GCA_958496205.1. NCBI lineage: Eukaryota > Metazoa > Arthropoda > Insecta > Lepidoptera > Geometridae > Idaea > Idaea biselata. Next base: position 37,483,775 of record OY292394.1, on the reverse strand, counting down.
AAATCAAAAAAGCAATTGATTGTATGTGGGGATTTTAATGTTGATTTACTTAAAATATCTCCTTGCTCCACCATATTTTTAAATTTGTCTCAATCACACAAACTAACTAATTTGTTTCTGGAGCCTACCAGAACCACTGAAACCACTGCAACCTGCATAGATAACATCTTCATATCCGAAGATGTTACTGCTACTAGCAAATCTGTTATAAACAAATTACAATCAGATCATAGTGGCCAGTTAGTCAATTTTGTAATAGTAAAAAAACCAATACCCAAAAGAAAAATAACATATGTGCCAGTAACTGCCGTTCGACTAGAGAAACTTAAATTGAATTTGGCTAACATCATGCCATTTCTACCATGTGATATGGATGCAAACATATTATACAACTTTTTTTCGGTTCTTAACGAACAATTTCAATCTATTTTCACGTCCAGATCAATGGTGGTATCAGGCAAGCGTGAGTTCAGTGACTGGGCTACGGTCGGCATTCATAGAAGCAGACGAAAACTTTACCAGTTGTATGCAGAGAGACAGTTTCATACATCAGAAGAGTTTAGGGCTTACGTAAAAAATTACTCAAAGATATTTAAAAGAGTTTGTATACTAGCGAAGTCCTTACACATTAAATCTACAATAAAGAATAGTAATGATAAAATTAAAGCCACTTGGAAAATAATAAATGCTGAAACTGGTAAAGTCTTAAACAAAAATATTGATTTTAAGTTGGACATTGGCGGAAGGATGACAAACACTGACCAAGATGTTGCGAATGAGTTTGAGAATTTTTTTCACTAATGTGCCTACTACTCTGACAAAAGCCCTAAACTCATCTACCCCCATTGCAAAATCTCTTTTAGAAGCAAATGTGCCTGAATGTAGTAAAGCTTTTTAATTCAAATATGTTAAAAAACATGATATTTTAGTAATTCTTAAACAAATCAATGTAAAGAAAACTAAAGACTTATGGGGGATTTCTGTTCCTATTGTTAAATCCTTGATAGAAGTTATTGTACCTGAGCTTGTTATTATATTCAATAGGTGCATAGATTGTGGCGTGTTTCCTGATCAAATGAAATTTAGTAAAGTTATTCCATTATTTAATTTAAATAAACAGTTCGGTTTTAGTAAGGGTCGCTCGACTACTGATGCGGGCATTGCATTAATTGAAAACATATTTGATGCTTGGGAGGAGTCGCATGATTCATATGGCGTATTCTGTGACCTCTCCAAAGCGTTCGATTGTGTTCGACATGATACTTTGATCATGAAGCTACGACACTACGGTATCGGGGACAGCGCATTGGATCTTCTTTCTTCTTACCTGAGTGATAGGATTCAGTGTGTCGATATTAACGGTAAACGTTCCCCTGGATCACCTGTAACTTTAGGAGTTCCTCAAGGATCCATATTGGGACCTTTTTTATTTCTAGTATATATTAACGACTTACCTTTCCTCGTAAAGGAAAATCATGGGATAGTATTGTTTGCAGATGATACCTCATTGGTATTTAAAGTTAAAGACGACAATCTAATATTGACGACGTGAACAATGCTCTCTCTAGATTAGTATATTGGTTTAATGTTAATAATATGCTACTAAATGGATCTAAAACTAAATGTATTCGATTCACACTACCAAATGTAAAACAAGTTAAAACCACTGTTAAAATTGATAATGAGGAGATCGAAATAGTCGATAAAGCTGTCTTTCTGGGTATAACTTTAGACGCTAAGCTTCAATGGGGCCCACACGTGGAAGCACTGTCCAAAAGGCTTAGTTCCGCAGCTTATGCAGTTAAGAAAATCCGGGAATACACAGATGTTGAGACGGCCCGCCTAGTCTACTTCAGTTACTTTCACAGCATCATGTCATATGGTATCCTGCTGTGGGGGTGTGCTGCTGACATAGAAACCATTTTTGTTTTGCAAAAGAGAGCGGTGCGAGCTATCTACAAAATGGGCCCCAGGGAATCGCTTGAAGAAAAGTTTAAAGAGATAAACATTTTAACTGTTTACTCTCAATACATTTATGAAAATCTGCTATACGTACATAAGAATAAATCAAGTAAATTTCACAAATACAGTGATGTCCGTCAGGTTAATTTGAGACATAAGGATGATCTGACTGTGCCCTATAGTAGGCTCCAGAAAATAAGTAAGTCGTTCTGTAGCACTAGTGTACTTTATTATAATAAACTACCAGAAGACGTATGTGACATGTCCATTACAAGATTCAAAAAATATATTAAGCTTAAATTGTGTAATAAGGCGTACTATATAGCACGTCTAAATATTTAGATGAAAAGAATCCATGGACATGATTGTTAACTGCTCCTGTTCAAATTACAGATATCTGTATTATGACGATTGTAATATAAAACATGATAAAAAAAAATAATTGAAAAAAAACCCCATGAGTTTCTTGTGGTTTCTTCTCGTCGGAGGGCGCGTTCCGAAACCTCGGTAAAATAAAATCTCGACGTTTCAAAACGTACGTATGTGTGTTTAATATACGTTCTAAATGAATAAATAATTTTGAGTTTTGAGTTTTGAGTTTTACGCATACAGATGAGATAAAATCTCTGGACTCGCGACACCGTTGCCGAGACGCAGCTATATAGACGCACTATAGGTTTATTATATTGCAATATGACCGATGGCGATACGAAGTGCGTCGTATCAGCTAGTTGTACAATGGATGTAGTAATATTGTAGGGTAATTTTTAGTTTACTTTGCATTACTATGCAACGCAATCCAAAGTGTAGGTATATTTTCTTTTATTTATATCAAGATACGATTATTTTATTTTCTACATTTACATACAAAAGCCATAACAAAATCGTAAAAAGATATGACAGCTACCTACTTAAAAAACGGGGCAAGTGCGACACTCGCGCATAAAGGGTTCCGTACCACTATCACAATTGGATATGGAACCCTAAAATGGTTTACAACAACCAATTTTTAAATTTTATAGGAAAATATGAAATATTTATCTTCGATTCTTACTCCCATCAAACGACCGAATCACTGAAAAAAAAAAACCTTGGCACAAAGAAAATCTGACACATAAAATAAACTCTTTGGTAAGTAAGGCAGACTAGTATATTTGACAGATAGGGCAGCCATTTTGAATTCCATGACCAACTCGATTTGTCCTCCTGTCCTTCTTCCTGTCCTGACTCGACTCTTTGTTATTTTTGAAACACGTTTGTTGTATGGGAGCCCCTTTTAAATAATTGTTTTATTTCGTTTTAGAAATTTCAACCTTCTAGCTATTACGGTTTATGAGATACAGCCTGGTGACAGACGGACAGACGGACGGACGGACGGACGGACAGACAGACAGACAGACAGACAGCGAAGTCTCAGTAATAGGGTCCCGTTTTTACCTTTAGGTACGGAACCCTAAAAATGATAACGCTGTAAACAGACAGTTTTATCACTTCGTGCTTCGGTTAGGTTTGGCGAAGAGCCACACCTTGTGGATTTTAATCAGCCTGTAATCTGCAAGTTTCGAGACGATGCCAGACGACGACGGCGCCCTCGCCGCAAGCTCTTTAGTGGAAACGCGAGATTTTAGTTAGAATTTTCGACATTGATAAGAGTATTTAATCATTTCACTTTTCCGTTTTAATTTGTGAAGTAGAAGATTTTGGTCCAGGAAAGTTTATCATTAACGTATTCTAATACACACATCAACATCGTCTAGGGATATTTTATATAAAGTTCTTAAACTTAAAAAATACTGGCCGATTTAAAAATATTTTAATGGAACCTTATTGTGTAGGCCTTATTGTATGATTCCAAATTTGAATTTTAAAAAAATAATTAAAAACATAAGATTAGCGCGGCAATTATTGTAGCGAGTTCGAAGGTTTAAATTTACTTAACGCAGTTTTAAGCATTTTGTTTAAACAAATTGAAGTTTTAATTTTTTTTTGATTAATTACAATTTAATACAACTGTATGCATCATGCAGCGTTATTTAACAAGAAACGAAATGTTAAGGGCAGTAGGAATGCTCCAAGCTGGGACTACTCAACGGAGTATTGCCGAGGAGATTGGAACAATACAAAACGTGATATCAAGATTGTGGTCACGTTATCGTGCTACTGGTGAAGTGGCTGAAAGGCATCCAGGCGGAAAGCGGATAACTACCCAAAGACAAGACCGATTTTTGCAAGTGGCCGCGAGAAGACAACCAAATGTTACGGCCAAGCAGTTGGTTCAAACGCTCCAGTCAGACCACCAGGTGCTTGTCAGTGACCAAACTGTGAGGAGAAGACTGCACGAGGCTAACCTTCATTCTCGCAGGCTGCTTCGTACTCTGGCACTACGCAGAGGAAATCGTGGACGGAGATTACAGTGGGCTAGAGAACATTTGCCTTGGGAAGATATCGAGTGGTCGGTAGTGTTGTTTACCGATGAGTCCCGATTCGGATTTCATCCTGATTCACGTAGAGTACGCGTATGGCGAGCTTCTGGTCGTGACAACCGTCTGCAACACCCTCAGGAGGTCCATCCATACCATGGCGGAAAAATTATGGTTTGGGCGGGAATTCGTATTGGTAAAAGAACAGACCTCGTTTGGATCAGAAACACTATGACTGCCGAAAAATACCGTAATCAGGTGCTAGCACCAATAATCTATCCCCATCGACTGCAAATGGGCCAAGTTTTCACGCTCATGCACGACAACGCCCGTCCGCACACTGCGCGAGTGGTGACCAGCTGGCTAGAGGAGCATGATGTGTCGGTCTTAGACTGGCCCGCGCAGTCACCAGACCTAAACCCCATAGAGCGCGCGTGGGATATGCTTCAAAGAAGGGCTTTGAGGAATTTGCCTCCAAATGTTGCGACTGAAGAGCAACTTTTTTGCATCTTAGCAGGACCTGGGACAATATTCCGCAGCAAGATATTGACAACCTGATTCAAAGCATGAAAAACCGTTGCAGGGCCGTGATTAACGTCATGGGTGGTTTCACTGACTACTAATTTTAACTTCAAATAAAAAAACCTAATAATTTCGTTTTACTTTATTTTTTTCCTTAGATAGACATTTTATCTTAAATTTAACATTATTTCACTTTTTGCGTTTTTTTAAATAAAAAAATATTTAAGCATAAAACAATATTTTGTTGTATTCTAAATCATAGTCTGATAAGTAGGCTTTACAAAAATATATACATGTTGTTTGTTAGTAAACACAATTTTTGAGTAAATTGAGAAATTCTGAATATCCCTAGACGGTGTTGATGTGTGTAGTTACAGATGTATCCACTATCCACCCTATGATTTAAGCGTGTTCGGTACGATTGTCAAAATGCTTTAAAAAATAACAGACTGAAGTGGCAATCGACAGGTCATATAGCTTGAAGGACTGATAATAGTTAGTTAGTTAATATTTATTATATTACAAAGAGGTACACTCGCACCTAGTCCCGCATCATCGCGCGCATTGTGTATTTTTTTGGTACCGTAATATATTCGGTTGTGGTATCGAAAAAAATAAAGATACCTATCATAAAATAACGGTAGCGAAAAAAATATGGGTATCCTTATTTTTGGTAACGATACCACTACCGAAATACTCAACCGTTATTGTTCTAACGAATAACGGTATCGAAACGGTACCGTAATTCTATACCGGTAACAAATCTCTACCGCTTTCAGCCCCTGAGCGAGACTGTGCATCCATTCATTAGCTTTTCGCATACGAATAGGTTTTCTTACGGTGCAAAAGTAGCACTCTGCCGTGCTAACTAAGAGGACCGTAACTAACAATTTTTGCAAAAATGACTTTTTGACGTATTCGGAATAAGGAAAACCAGAGGATTATGCTGAACTTGTCAGAATTTCTGTATGTATCGTAGTTTTTAAGATACGATAACCATAACCACCGTATGTGATACCTAACTAGTTTTCTTCCTAGTCAATAACAGTCTATGAGCCATTACTGTCCATATGAGGTGTATCTACACAGAGTTACGTCATTCAAATAAGGACATAAACACCGTAAAGGCCAATACCGTAGTAATCAGTTGATTCCCCTTCTCAGAAAAATATAGCAGCGCTAATCATATTCACCGTATCTACCAATGACGGTGTTTAGAAAAGTAATAATAAGAGCTCATACCGTATTTATGTTTAGGATCTCATACGTATATTTATTTTGGGAAATTACACATTAGTACTATAACTACCGCTTGGTGTGTATGGGGCCCACTAAGATCGTTGGGTCACTCAAACTCATAGAATAGGGTTACCCATCTCTTTCCGTGGGTGTCGTAAAAGGCGAATAAGGAATTTAAGGGGGACTAGCAAAACTTAAGTTCTACCCGCGTGGTGGCGGATAAACTGCTTGGTTCCTAGAAGGGTTAGTGTCAGGCAGGCGGCCGGCCGTAAAAATATTGCCAAATCTATTAGCAGAAGGTATGGTCAGTGATGACTTACCTACTGCGCCAACCCCAAATATTCGGGGTTTAGCGGACCCCGGGCTCCTAAGAGGGATACAACCGGGAACATCGCTCGGATGAGAGAGAAAAATGGAAAGTTTAAAAGAAGTTTGCCCCATCACAGCGCACAGAAGCTTCGCCCGTCTCCTGTGTAGACGAGGGCTACCGTGTCACGGCCGGGCACAGCCAAACATTGGAACATTGGCACGCTAACTGGACGCGCGCGGGGGCTGAATGTGTGGAGTGACGCGAAAAGACCGCGTCAGAAACTCTCGTATCAGGGGCAGCTAGCCGACGTACTTTCCAGGCGGAAGGTGGCCGTGGCGTTCCTGCAGGAGACTCGATGGAAAGGCAGCAGATCCCGGCTCATTGGGAATGGCTACAAGCTGATCTACACGGGTGCACCTGGTGGGAAGAACGGGGTGGCTGTGGTGCTCGGATGATGATGAACCCCTCAGGTTCATCATCTTCCGAGCGTTGTTCCCGGTTGCATCTCTCTCGAGAGCCCGGGGTCCGCTTTCCTACTTTTACGTCTCCACTTCGCACGATCTTCGGCATCCCGTGTAGTGAGGCCATTAGCACGCATATCCGATCTTACAACGTCAAGCCAGCACTTCTTGGGTCTTCCCAATCTGCCGCGGCCGGGCGGAGGCGCCATAGCAAGACATTTGTTTCCCACGTAACTAGCCGGTTTCCGTAGAACGTGGCCGTACTACCGTAAGCGGCATTCTTGCAGTTTGTCTGCAATGTCTCGGACATGAAGGCTGCCCCTGATGCGGGAGTTTCTGACGCGGTCTTTTCGCGTCACTCCACACATCCAGCGCAGCATCTTCATCTCCGTGACACGCAGCTCCTGCTTATGTCGCTCAAGCAATGGCCACGCCTCACTACCATACAAAAGGACAGGTCTAATGATCGTTTTATAGACCTGTCCCTTCAGTTTAACCGGCATCGCTGAGGGGTTGCAGGGCGATATCTTTGAGGTGAATCGCTTTAGCGACAGACTTATGTGAGTGAAGATGCTTATTCCTACCTAGTAACTGCTTACGTGCCACAGGTTGGATTTAGCGACGCTGGTAAGAGGTCGTTTTGGGATAAACTCGGCGAGGTCCTCGGAGCCCCATCCCATTGTCACAGGGAATCGTTTAGGGTGGTGATCTGATCGGACATGTGGGTGAGATGGGGGCGGAATTTGAACATGACCATTGAGGCTACGGGTAAGGCAGTCGGAATGCGTAAAGGAAAGAAATCCTGCGTATGTGCCACTGCCGACCTGGTACTTGTGAACACATATTTTAAAAAGAAGTCCCGACCATCACCTTGATCACTTTCAGGAGCGGGGGGGGGGGGGGGCAACTCTAATCGAACGATTCGATTTTCAATTCAAATCGATTTTCTAATTACTAGGAGACACCATATCGGCAACGTGGCCAACCGCAAAGTCATACCTGGTGAGAGTCACACTGCCCAACACCGTATCCTTGTCATGGATCTCTGTGTAAAAACCAAAAACAAACGATCGGAACCATGTCGGCGCCGAATCAGATGGTGGATGCTTGACGAAGCCAAGACCCAGATGCTCGCTTCAGCAATCGGCGACAAATGTGTTAATGCTGAATGCAAATCGGTACAAGAGCACTGGGATAGGATTCAGGTATCTAGGACAAGACACAGTCCATAGAGAGACTAGGGTAAAGAACGCCCTCTTGAAAAAGTGGCAAGCGTCTAACTCTCCTGAAATTGCGACGTGAATAGGTCCGCCAAACGTAGCTAGAGCCAGACAGTACCATTTACAGTCATTGTACGATAAATTGGAAATGTCGGAGGGGCAGAAGCTTATTTATAAGCTGGCACGTTTTAGGATAAAAGCGGCGCAGGATATAACCAAGTGCCAACCAAGTAACCAAGGTTATATCCCAAGATCCTGACGGTTCTGGTCTGCGAGGACCTCCCAGTGAAAGAGAGATGGCGCTCTAATTTACACGAGCTGCTTGATTCGGAGGGACTTGTGAAACTGATGAGGAGGTCCGCAAGGCTCTTCGCTGCATGAAGAATCGGAAAGCTGTCGGCGCCGATGGAGTCCCCGTCGAAGTTTGGAATGGGTTCTCGTAGTGTGGTGTGGGTATCTTAATTAACCTTTTTAACCGCATACTCGAGACTGGCAGGATCCATGCCCAATGGAAACTGAGTGTTCAAAGGCAGCGGATCTGTGCAGGAGTGTAGCAGTTATCGTGGTATAAAGGTCATGTCCCACACCATGAAGCTCTACGAGCGTATAGATGACTCTCGGATCCGGCATGAGTGCACGGTCTTGGAGGGCCAGTATGGTTTCCGCCCCGGTCATGATAACATACCTTGTTTTCGTCTATAAAACGATCATTAGACCATTGTCGCTTGAGCGACTTAAGCAGGAGCTGCGTGTCATTGAGATGAAGGTGCTGCACTGGATGTGTGGAGTGACGCGAAAAGACCGCGTCAGAAACTCTCGTATCAAGGGCAGCCTTCATGTCCGATACATAGCAGATAAATTGATTGAATAAACAAATGTATATTTGTTTTAAGTTTTTTGTTAACTGACGATCACATCTCCTTAGTTAACAGTAACTGCACAATATGTTAACAGGTCACTACAAGCCATAAAGACAGTATGTGTTGTTGTTACTGTACTTATGCTTAGTAATTCATTTCAGTCATTTAGTACTCCTTACTAAAGATAAATACATTATTTACGATCACTAAGCATAATTACCGTAACTACCGCACATACGGTTGTAATGCTTAGACTATTAGTTTGAATTTGATAATAATTACTAAAGACAAACAGTTTTTTAATATAATTGAATAGAATACATTATGATATTTGCTAAACAAGTACAGAGATACATAGATCATCACTATGCCTACCAAGTTGCATACTTACATACCCACAATTTAAAATAGTTTTTGAGTAACACGAAAAAAACGAAGATAAACTTTAGGCGCGTTTTTCTCAGCTTTACGCGCCAAGCAGTTACGGTCCTTTTAGTTAGCACGGCAGCACTGTTATCTTGTTTATGGCAGGTTCTGTGACGTCTCAAATAAACTATGATTTTAGCACGTGTCGGGCCGGTACGGTGCGGTTCATTACCGGAACGGTCAAGGTCGTAAACATGCGGTACTATTTCTGTGGTCTTTCAAAGAAATGTACAGCGACGTACCTATATAATTTACTACAATATGCCACGATAGAAACCGCGATTGAATAATTAATAAAATTGAAGCGTTTAAATAATTACCTACTTCTATAGTTTAGCGAACAGTAGACCTCGCGAGCACTTTATTGGATGCATAAAAAGCAATAGATAAACGATAATATCGTTTATAAAATAATCTTCTTCTTTTTCCTACCCTTTCCTTAACAATCATATTATACCTATTATATGAATAGATATTATAATTATAGATGGAATGTTTTGTGTCTAATAATAACTTTGAAACTTTACTTTGAGGCTTTGTCACGGTAAGGTAATACAAGGGTAATTAACTAATCATCACTTATACATCGTTATTAAATAAGCAGGTACATGCCTATAACATAATAGAAACCCCATACTAACTAGCGAGCTGTAACCGTTGCATGTACACTGAAACCAAAACATATAATGAGTGGCTCACACCGAGCCGATGACGACGTTACAGTATTGTTTCCAGTATCCGCAAACCAAAGGCACTAGAAACAATACTATATTACAGTAGTAACGGGGTTACGTGGTTACAGCTTGCTAGTAAGTCTCATCTCATCCGAGCGATGTTCCCGGTTGCATCTCTCTCGGGAGCCCGGGGTCCGCTAAGCCCCAAATTGTTTGTGTTTTATTTGGGGTCAACGCAGGAGGTAAGTCAATATTGACCATACCTTCTGCAAATAGATTTGGCACTATTATTACGGCCGGGCGCCTGCCTGAAACCAAACCTAATAGGGACCATGCAGTTTATCCGCCACCGCGCGGGAATACTCAAGGTTCGCTAGTGCTGTCCCAAATCCCTTAGTCGCCTTTTATGACACCCAGGGGAAGAGTTAGGGTACCCCTATTCTATGCCGGGGCTACACGGTCGACTAACTTGCTACAGTTTGCTAGTAAGTGCCCGGTTTTAAGTGCGTTCAGTCTCTATTCCTCCAAAACTCACTGAATACACTTTTTATATTTGACATATTGCCACATTTAGAATACAAATTGTACCTACACTTTAGAACGTGCATTCGTAAGGCTTTTATACTAATGAACGAGGCGAGTGTAGGAAATCGTATTCCGATTTATTTGACAGATTGAGTGGTTCCCATTTGAACAGGTCTAGAATATACTTATCGTTTTAAATCCTATATTAATTTAAGAGGAGAAAGATTTTAAATTACCTACCTGCTCTTGAATTGTGATTGCCTGGTAATTAATTATCTGATGGTTTTCATCTACGCCTCACTATTGTGGAATTATGTTTTATTTTGTATACTGGCCACCTATCTACACTAATATTATAAAGAGGAAAGATTGTATTATTGTGTGTGTGTGTCGTATGTATGTAATGAATAAACTCAAAAAATACTGCACCGATTTCAAAAATTCTTTCACCAAAAGTTATGTAAAGTTATGTTTACATAGATAATGTAGATAATGTAGTTTACATTATCTAAGAGTAACATAGTAGGCTACTTTTGATCCCGATATTCCCGCGGGATTGGGACTTACGCGGGTGAAGCCGCCGGACGCAGCTAGTTGGATATAAAAAGTATAAAAGGTTAGTGTAGTAGAGAAGCCATTTGTAGAATTAATATTCTGACAGACAAATTGGAACCGGAAACATGGAAAAATCATTCTATGAGATTGATATTCAAACGAATGATGAAAAGGAAAATGATCAAAATGAACTCCCGTAAGACGGAGAAAAAAAAGGAGAATTTCAACCAATTTTCATTAAAATTGTAGCTCTAATAATAATTTTACGCGAAACCTTTAAATTCTATATTGCCATTTATATTTTACGATCTTTTTTCGAGGCGGTATTAATATAAATTATGAAAAAAATACGATTTTCGTTTAATAGGAAGCCGCATCTGCGAAGGTTCGCTTTGGATATAGATATTGGTAATTTATTCGTATGAAATCTCTGCTCCACCCATTGTAGGCCGGATCGAATACTGACCCAAGTTTTTACGTGCGTAGTACCTACTTTGGCAATCTTTTTCTGTTGTCGATTCCATGACGTATGTACGTACCTGTTTGTGAAGTTTTATGGTTTAGGATTTAGTACAAACAACTAGAAATATTTTAAGGAAAAACACGTCTGCGAATTTATTAAGTAAAAATGCATTGTTGGTTCGAATCCCGCTCACCGTCGACCATGCGTTGTGTTTTTGCAGAAGTATTTTTCCTTTAAAATGGCAGCGCAGGCTTAAGTACCTACTTAAAATAATAAAAATAGAAGATTATCTAGAAGATAGGAAGACGATGACTTAGGCCGGTGGGTGGTAACAAGCAGTGGCCGAAACCAGCCTAAGAAAATTACACTTTTGGTCGCCTTTAAAACAGGCATAGCCATCGACTTACACCCGTATTCAAAAACGATCCGAGTCGTGGACTCAACTATTGTCCCCTTTTCGCCGACGTTGATTTTCACTCACAAGAGCAAGACCGAGCATAAAGCCATGTCGTCGTTTGTGAATACGGGCGTTAGACATAATTATGTCTTAAATCCGGGCTATACAGGGTCCAAAATATACGATATTAGAAAACAAGTTTATTGGTTTGTTATCTTTACAGCTATCGCTGGGTGGTTTCCATATAGACTTATAGTTAGGCCATTGTAGGTGCGTGATTTAAGAACCTGGATTTCCTCGCGATGTTTCCCGTCACCGTAAAAGTGATATTAACAGCGCATATACACTTATCTTAAAGAAAACCACAAGCCTTAGAATGAAAATCGAGGTATCTACAACTATTGACACTAGACCAACTCCTTACTATATTAAACAAGTAGATACTGAATATTTTTACCTTTTAAAATAAAAAACAAACCAAAATGATTAAATATTCAATGCTTATCGGTATAAACTTTCCCGCGATTGTTGAAAATGTTACGAAAGGAAAAGGGGTTTCGTGAAATTTGGAAATGTAATGAAAACATCGAGATAAAAGGCCTCTGATCCAGTGATTCGGAACGATTGAGTATCTTTAGAAGAAAGAAGGTCGTTAGGTAATTCAGGTGTTGGAACGGAGTAGGTGAGTGTGAAGATTTTAGAAGTCTCTATTTGGAATCGAACCGGTAGCAGTTATATTATGATTGTATAGTAGTATAGTATAGTGAGAGCTACAAAACTACATAAGTAGACCAAAGAGCCTCTAACTTGACTTAACAACTGCTATCAGAGATAACAACCAGAACCAACTGCTTAACGTGCCTCGCCGAAGCACGGAACTACTGGCGTGTACGTACACACACCATTTAAAATCATTTGGTACTTACCTATTCTATGCTTTAAAAAAAAAACTTTTTAGTTTTAAAAGTTTTTTGAATAAAATTATCTAACGAATACGGTTTTTAAATAGAAATAACAATTTAAGTAAAACCGGTGGAAATGCAATAAAATTTGCCAATAACGTCATAAAATTTGTTAGAAATGCTATTAAATTTTCATTTACTCAAAATGTGTCTTAACAGTTTGACTCGCGTACGTCTCGATCCCGTGGTATTTTTCAAAAACCCTATCTTAGTGGATACCTAAACATCAAAAAATACCTACTCTCCAAATGTGTCTCTAGGACCAGCAGTTTGGGCTCTGCGTTGATATATAATTGAGTCAATCAGGCAGGACTGTGAATTTAATAAATAAAAAGAAGTTTAGATTCGTTAAAAATAACATAACGGCTTTACGACATATTGGTCTGAATTCTGTTTCAGTCTTCACAGCACGTTAAAAGCACTAATTAAGAGACCAGCCTCTCAAAGGTTGCACAAAGTGACATCCCGAGCGTATAGAGGTCTAATTTGAAAATGTAGATGCTGAATTACCCTGTGCTTACAGTGCTGTTAAGCTCATTAATCAACATACGCTGTGAGACTTTTTAATGCAGTGGCTCTTTTTCTGTCATTTGTTTTACTGTGCTTTACGTCTGTGGTACTGTGAACTAAAGGTCTCTGCTAACGTAACGTTTCCCGGACGGGACGTGTCAATTTCTACATACAAAAATCCCGTGCCATCCCCTCCATCGTCGCCCCGACGGGATTTTTGTATGTAGAAATCGACATGTCCCTTCCGGGAAACGTGACGTAAGCCTTTACTATCTCTTTTATCGGTCACGCAGAAAGTTCATTTTTTTGTAGACTATATAAACAAATAGTCATATGTGTAATGTAATGAGTCTTAGATTAACCTCTTACTTAAAAACAGCTGCTAAACCTATGTCTTTACTTTGACATGAAGTTTCAAAGCAAACAATGTCGCCTACACTACAATCCATACACAAAAAACCACATCATTCCGTCATGAAGAAATCAAACCAATTTCGATGAACCCGACATGGATTTTGCATTTACCCCTTAATATAAACAATAATAACCGCTCAAAATGGAACAAGGAGATTATTTATCAAGCAATCCCCAATTAAGATACAATCTGTAGCTAGATATTTACCTAGTTAATTAATCCGGTCCATTACCTCTTGTAGTTCGATAGAGAGCTTGTAGATTGGACGATAGACCGGGCTTGTTTACCTTATAGGCTGGTAAATATTGGTTGGAAAATAACCGTAGGTACTGCAGAACTGTACTAATGGCAATGAAAATTGGCGTAGTGCAGTACGGAGATGTTTTTAAATGCGTGAAAGATACCTACATTTACAACTCAAAAAATATATGTTTATTCAAAAAGATTTTCAGATGATTTAGTGTGTCTTCGGAACGCGACCTCCAGCAAGAAGAAGACATAAGAAACTCATGTGTTTTTGTATCGCAGTGATCATGTGATTCAGATATCCAACTAAAGATACAGGAAAGCCGACTGCGCTGGTATAGTCATGTAATGGGTAGAGGTGAAGACCACATGACGAGACGAGTGATGGCTATGGATGAGGGCAAGAGAGGCAGAGGGCGCCCGCCAACTACCTGGAGGGTTACTTCGGTTCGTTTCGATACGACAACGATACTGTCATAACGACGGTTCTACTGTCACCCTACTATCAGAATGTGACAGTAGAATCATCGTATGACAGTATCGATGTAGTATCGAAACGAACCGCAGTAACCCTCCTGGACTCGAACCATTTCCAAGGATTTGACAACGATGGGCCTAACCTGGCGTTAAACTAAGATCGTAATAAGTAGCGATCTAGTATCAGGAGGGCCGACCTCAAATAGGGAATGCACCAGGGGAATGATGATGATGATTGATTATGTGATTAAAATTTCGCATATTTAGAACTATAGTGGAACCGGAGCAAAAATCTACCTCATAATAATCCTTACTATCATTATTAGCGCGAAAGTAACTCTGTCTGTCTGCAGGCTGTGTGTTTGTGGATGTGATGGTGTAACAGCACTATCACATCCACAATAACGCACAGTCCGCCCAACCTCACCTGATACGCCCAGGGACCCGCCGCCGGAGCTCTGCGGTGCCAACATTACTTTACTTTACTTTAGCTCTACATATAGTAATGGACCAACATAAATTAAAGCCTCGTATACATTAGACAATAGCTAGGATACAACATAACGCACGGCTTGTTGTTGCCGTGCAACGTGCAGTTGAGCTTCAAAATAAAATGTCAAGTGCACATGTACGGTGCATCGAAATTAATACTATAGTGAGTTGATCGTACGTTCCTCTGGCGATATTTTACCGACGATTAATCACTAGAATTTTGCTAGAAATTCTATTAGATTCATCATTATATATCGAAACTAGCTGACCCGGCAAACGTTGTTTTTCCTTATAAATTATAGATAGTAGCCGATTCTCAGACCTACTGAATGCGCATGTGGAGTTTGGTTGAGATCGGTTCGTCCGTTTCGGAGGAGTACGGTAACTAACATTGTGACATGGAAATTTTATATATAAGAATATTATTAAGGAAAATGCATTATCAAAAATACTCCTATGATGAGGTTCAAACCCGGCATCCCTGTGCTGGGCAGGGTTTCAAACCCCGTCACGGGAGAATTTTTATACAAGGAAAAATCCTTGATAATATTTCAACTTGAAAATTTTAAATAATTTACCTACCTACTAAAAAAAGCCTTTTACATTGCAGCTTTTACCTACCTACATCAATTTATGTAATTTAAAACTCAAAAGCGCTTCTCCTTCGTAATTTGAGATGGGGAAAATTGCCATTTTTCTTTCTACACAAAAAAACAACATAAAAAAGCGTTTGTTAAAAAAGAACAGCAGTTTGCGTTAAATTAAAAGGTTTCTTTGATTAAAATCATTCAGGTATACGCTCATCGGTCCCGGCAGTTTGTCTAATTGGATTTAGAACGCGGTTTTGTTAAGATCTTCCGAAATTTAATTTCATTAGAGTAACTGGACTTCCACGAACGGTGTTACACGCAATAGTTATAACACCATTGTTTATTAATTTTTGACTACGATCTTACGTTTTAAGTTCTTTATGTATTTGACTATTTTTCTTTAGAAAGATGTGTTGTGATCAACATTCCTCCAAATGGCGGTGGTTTGTCCTTTTATTTTAATAGGTAGTAATTCTGTGATCAGGAGATCCTAGTACTACGCGATCAAAGGATAGGAAGATGGCAGCGGAACGAGAAACCACAGTAAAATCTCGACATTTCTAAACGTTCATGTAACTTGTAAATTGTTCATAAAGAATAAATATATTTGACTTTGACTTTGATCCGACCCTGTTCTATAGGATAAGTTCAAAAAAAGAGGGAATCCAACAAACCAAGCAACCAACTGACTCAGCAAACTAAATTTTACTAGACTTGTTGCAGACGTGACTCAATTAGGGAGTCCGTAATGCAACGGACGTGTTTTGAAACGGACACTATATGACAGTTTTTGATCGAAAATATTTTATGTTTCTTGGGTGTTGGCACCATTGATGACCATAGATTGATGAAAGAGAGGAAAAGAGTTTTTCTTTGTTATGCTTGTATTTTTATTTTTTTGGTACAATGAAGCGTTTATCTATCTATCTATCTTTGACGACCTCTGTGGCGCGTCGTGCGAAAGCACGGCTGCAATGAAGAAGGTTGCGGGTTCGATTCCCGCCGGGTGCAAGTATTTATGCTTAAAAAATAAATATTTGTGTCTGGTCTGAGTGTCTATGTATAATACGTTTATGTATGTATTTACAAAAGAAAAATAAATACAAGTATTATATCCGTTGTCTAGTCACCGTAACACAAGCTTAGTCGCCTACCACGGGGCTAGATGGCACTGTGTGTTGTTCACACAATTTATTTATTTATTTATCTATCTACCGGGTCTACGGTCACAGGCCCACAGGTGGTCATGGTCATCAATGGTGCCAACACCCAAAAAACATTAAATATTTTCGATAGTGTCCGTTTCAAAACCCGTCCGTTTCATTGCGGATTCCCCCTACGTGGGCTCTGTTGCGTGTAACGTCAAAATTGACACTTTTCTTAGTGACAGTAACCAAACTGTCCCGCCTCAAATAGCGTGCATATGTATTTAGTTAATTCCTGGGTTATTTTGGTTAGAATGTTAGGAACTTCAAACGTGACCACCACGTGACCACGTAATGATCTCTATTAGGGTCTATGATTGGCTAGGGAGGGATAATATGAACCCAGGTTTAGTGGTTTATAAATTGTTATTAGTTTAGTTTAGAATACGTTTTTGGTTTTAATTAGGGCAGAAGTTTTTAATTGCTATACTTAGTGGCTGGGTAAAACAGCTGATAGTAGAGAGCTGAAATTTGGAGAGTGTGTTATTTATAAGATATCTAAGCATTCGAAAGAGTTTTTGGAAATTCCTACAGGATTCGGACTTCGCGGGTAACGCGAATCCGCAGAACACAGCTAATACATTAATACATTATAAAGAGAAAAGATTGATTTGTTTGTTTGTAACGAATAGGGACCGAAATTACTGGGCCGATTTCAAATCTTATTTCACCAATAGAAAGCTACCTTATAGGCTACTTTTGATCCCGATATTCCCACGGAATCAAGTCTTACGCGGGTGAAACCGCGGTGCGCAGCTAGTAATATTATAAGCAAAGATTTGCATTTTTGTGTAACTCAAAAATTGGACCGATTTCAAAAATTCTTTCATCATTAGAAAACTACATTATCGAAGAGTAACATGGCTACTTTTGATCCCGATATTCTCACAACATCAGTACTTATCGAGGGTGAAACCACGAGACACAGCTAGTTTGCCATAAAATCACGAGTTCCAATGAAAATAACGCATGTAACACGATACCATATATCATTTGATACTTATTATTACAGTGAACGTTACCACGCAGATTATGAAGGCACAATTAACGTAGGTATTGTTATCAATTCATTACCGTAAGGGGATTTCATCAGGTTTTGTTTATTCTGCGTATTAAATTAATTACATTTTACTAAATCCCGAATTGTTTTTGTTTTCGCGTAATTGGTTTACAAGGTTGTTTGTTGTTTTTATAGTCGATATCATGAGTCATGAATTGTATTTTGTGTGTGTGTTTGTAATAAATAAACTCAAAAACTTCTGTGCCGATTTCAAAAATTATTTTACCATTTAGAAAGCTACATTCACCCCGAATAACATAGGCTAGTTTTGATCCCGATATTCTCACGGGATCTGAACTTACGTAGGTGAATCCGCGGGACGCAGCTAGTTCAACTATATTTCTAAAATGCTTTGTCCTGACTGACTCATAGATCAAAACACAGAGTAAACCGCTGATGAAAGAATTTTTGAAATCGGTCCAGGATCGGAATTACGCTCCGCAATCGTGTTTCAATAGTGGGTCGATTAATCGTCATATTTGACGTGTTTTTGACACATTTGGCAGTTTCCTATGTTAACTATTCTATTGACACACCACTGCGACACCACTGAGATGCCACTGATGGAGTCTCGATAGTTGTCAAAACTCTAATGACAGGATGTGTTTTTAACAGACTTGACAGACAGACAGACAGAGAAGGTTGGTTACCATGGTTGCTATTCCAATTCCACTGAGACACCATTACGATACTATTGAAGTCTACCAAATTTGTCACAGTCTCGATATAATAGCAATAGTGTGTCGATATAATCGTAATAGTATTGTCATCTTGTGTCATTTAGTGTAATACCGGTCCAGTAGTTTTTCATTTTATTCATTACGAACATACAGCCACACATACACATAAAAATACAAATGTTTCCTCTTTATAATATTAGTGTAGATAAAGAGATTTTTGTAAGTAAGACCGCTAATCTTTGAAAACACTAATAGAGCACAAAGTTTTCCTTTTGAAGTCTAGGTAAAACCGCATTGCCGGTTAGAACGAAAACTCCAACTTTGTTTCAAACATAAAAATGTTAGTAAAAAGTTAGCGAGTTATTTCTAGTAGTCGCTTTCTAGAACGTAGGTACATAGTTCTTTATTTTGTTTACTAAGTAGAGTTTGTTTGTAGAGGATTTGTGAACGACTGTTTCGGTTTAAAAGTAAAACTCTCTCATTATAAAATTTATTTACAAGGAAAAATAGCATTCAAAAATTTTCACTTGCGGCGAGGCTTGAACTCTTCTTTTTTTTTGAAATTTTTGAATGCTATTTTTCCTTGTAAATAAATTTTCTAAAACAAAATAGCCTTGAGCTACATACAAAAATTAATAGAAATTTACTCTCTCATTAGTCAGACCAGAGCAGAGTATTAGTTAGTTAGTCGTTATTAGTTAGATTAGTGGTTTCACTCTTTTTGTCTCGTCGGAGGAGCCGTCATTACTTTGCAAACCCTCTGCGCTAACCGCCTTACTTATAAACGATGATTTACAGATGACTTAGTTATGTAATGTTTGTCTATGTCTATCAACTTTGAAATGTCATATGACAGTAAAAGACAAACGATACATAGTTTTTGCAGCTGTTAATCATCGTTTATAAGTAAGGGGGTAAATGTCAACAGATCATGTTAATATGCGTTATTAAAACAGTGTGCGGTGCATTTTGATTGTCAATATGATGATGCATTTCTCCTTGTTAAATATTTCTAGTAGTAGATATGTCTTGAGCAATAGAAACTTAGATCAAAAATGTAAACAAAGAATTGACAGTTAAATTTTAAATGAAAAGTAAATAAACAGCTGTCACTTTCAAATAAATGAGAGGGATTTTTGTTTGCATTCTTTTAAGCTATGGCATAGCTTTTATCGCGGGCTTTCAGCGCGGCGACCGAATCAAGAAATTCCGTAACGAAAATAAAACCTTACCCCCTTACTCCGCCTACCACGTAGCCTAAAAAAATTGCTATGCAATAGCTTTACCGCGGCAGTCCCCGAGTGCCACACGTTTTTTATCTAAGTTTCTGAAATTGGGTATAAACATAAATAGTAGGGTATATTTATTGACTATACGTAACCATAGAAAAGCCATAGAATATAAGTCAATCAACCCATCCGTAGAGCTCGCTTCACTAAACTACACAATTACAGACCCACGTCATGGCGACCACATTTTCACTGCCACTTCTGAGACAATTACTCTTTCGGGAAGATGTTTAAGTTACAACTTAATAGAGAAAACATCAATTCATCCTTTCAAAAGGTTTAAAAAGTTAATTCCTTCTCTTAGAAATCATAACCCCCTTACTTATAAACGATGACTAAGTTTATGTAACGTTTGTCTCTATCTGTCAACTTTGAAACTTCATGTTACAGTAAAAGACAAACGTTACATAAAGTTAGTTATCTTTTATAAGTGAGGGGGTAAATCTTTTTGTCAATCCTTAATTTATAAAATTAAATGAATCTTTAAAAAAAAGTAGAAGGTTCCCTTTTTTGCCGTTTTTTTATCTGTATGTTACCGGATTTCTCCGTGGTTTGAGGTCTGATCTTTTTTATTTTGAGTTAGTTAGTTATACGGTGTAACACGTCTTCTTCTTGCTTATTTTTGCCAAAACTATATACAGCTATTTAGTTTATATAGTTTATTTTGTGTTCTTCCCAAAGGAGGACTCATTTCGAAAACAGTCGTTACGTTGAAAGCGCATCCATTTATTTTGACTACGATTTTAAGGGTCTATCTGTTTTGCAGCAGATGATATATGTCAGTGCTCCTGCGTCCCTGGCACTCATGGCGGAGAGAGGTTACCGAGGGGTTTTAGTGGGTAAACCTCTGACTGCCCACCACCTTAAGTCAGAGGGAGCCCCACACATCCCAACCCCCCGGGGCGGTAGAAAGGTTCATAAGGAGAATTTCCCCTCGAAAAAAAAGGGTCTATCTGTTTAGATTAAAACAAAAAACTAAAGATACGGTCCCTTGTCACGGAAAATGAGACGATAAAACTGCGTCTAGCTGACGCACTAGCCTCAGTTGTATGTCGAACCATTACCGCGTAAGCATGTGCTGTCTCACTGCGATTTTCTTTTTGAAATCCATCAGAATGCCTTCTTACTCATTTCACAAACGCCTGAATCATTCAGGGAAACAAAAAAAACATTTCACGCGTAATTACTCAAATAATAAAATTAAAATACCTATATTAAAATCAATTTTTAAAGAAAAATGTTTTTAAATACAAAAATTTTATGATAATGCATGTAGGTGTTTCTAGCTCATTTTTCGAATACACAATGTTAGAATATATCGTATCTACTCTTGTTTGTTTTTATCTAAGTCTATCTGTTTCATATTAACTATCTTTGTAGTTTTACCTTTCCAACTAGTCAGCTATATTGTATTGACGCGTTTACGACGAGTGACTAAGTGACTTCATTCGCTTTGTGTCGGCAATTCGCGTTTCTTTGTAGGAAAACTTGGAAACTTAATCAGTGGTTTATGTTGCTAGCTTTTATTTTGTAACTAGAAACATTTGGGAGACATTTTAATATTACTGGCATTTTTTTTTATCTATGCTTACTCTCTCGTCTGAGCGATACTCCCCCGCGTATTTTTCGACTATATTATTCAGGTACTCTTCTTAGTGCTTTGATGAAATAATGTATATTTTACGAAAAAATCATCGCTTTTTTTTCATACAATTCTATCCTATTCATTCCTATGCAACCAAAAAAGGAAACCAAACAGGTAATTATCATCTATCCCCGTTTTAAATGCATCCCATTGGTAATGAAATCCCCGAAGTTCATAACACGATCAAAGACACAAAGACTAAGCATAAGTGTATTAATATCCTTGTCAATATACACATCGAGTGTCAACGTGTGTCTATGACACCACGGTACCTAGTTGTTGAAGTCTTGCCAAAATATTGATCTAGTACATGATGTCTCAATATGCCAGTATCGCTTAGTGAAATTGCCACCGTAAATGTGGGATTAATACTCGGTGGCTTTAGGTAGCTAGGTACTTAACACTGTCTATGTGAACCACCCGAAGTTATTACAAGAATGAAAACATTATGCTTTGTAAAAACAATATTAGCCTTATTAATAAACGTGGAGTAAGGTCGGAGTAGTGAGAACATGCTTTGTCTTTTTCCGTGACCAAAACTTTCAAAGTCGACAGACAGAAACAAAAAGTAGTACAATTACTCCGACCGACTGCACTCCACGTTAATTATAAGGTCATATACGTGTCTTGTTAGACTACTGAGTAAACAGGGCATAGTCATATGCCTATATACCTAGGTAGATATATACCTCACCGGGACGGATGGTATATAATATGCTAAAGGTCTCATTCGTCCCAGTTAAACTCGAAATCTTGGAGATCGGGACGAACGAGATGGAACAATGACCGGGACGGATGAAACGGTTTGGTTTTGGTTTGGTTTAATGTTAATAATATGCTACTAAATGGATCTAAAACTACACTGGGAAAAAAAACAGGTGATTTTTAGGTTAAATTTGCCGACTTATTAGGTGAAACGCAGACATTCGACTAAGTAGGCTAATTCTACCTAGTGCACTTGGTAAAGCAAAAGTCGGTAAAATTTACCTAGTCCACCCTTAACCAACTTATTAGGTAAACACTATGATTTGGTAATTAACCTACTTATTAGGTAATGGAATATTCATATTCATATTCATTATACATGGTAAAATCAACCTACTCACTGGGTATATCGACCCTACTATAAAGGTATTACTAACCTACTTGATAGGTAATATACACCTACTCGCTAGGTAGTTCTAGCCTACTAAATAGGTACCATTAACCTACTCACTTGGTGAGTACATGTTAATGATACCTATTAAGTAGGTTAGAACTACCTAGAAAGTAGGGTAACAGTACCGCGTAAGTAGGTTAGAACTGCCCAGCGAGTAAGTGTATATTACCTATAAAGTAGGTTAGTAATACCTTCATAGTAGGGTGGATATACCCAGTGAGTAGGTTAATGGTACCTATTTAGTAGGCTAGAACTACCTAGCGGGTAGGTGTATATTACCTATCAAGTAGGTTAGTAATACCTTTATAGTAGGGTGGATATACCCAGTGAGTAGGTTAGAACTACCTTTGTTTTTCTTTGATCCCGGCGGCACTGCAATGCCGGGCCGACCCGTGACGGGAGTGGAGCGAGCTCCGAACATCCCGTCGCTTTACAAAAATCAGTTTAATATACTGGTCCTCCAATGGAGGAACTTTCAGATATTAAGCTGAAAAGAACAGATACTACACTTTGATCTTAACCAAAAGGCAAGAAGCGATACTGTAGTAAAATGTACGAGCGGTAGTCTATCGACAGAGGTGAATAACGATACCGCGATTCAGAGATACGAGTGTTTATGTTGTCCCGCCATCTATCATCATCATCTATCACTTTGTATTTCTCACTAACTCAATAGGTATTATTAACCTACTTAATGGGTAATATTAGCAAAATGACTAGGTAATGTATATACCAACTTAGTAGGTTGTATTAACCAACTAATTTGTTAGTAATAACCTAAGCGCTATGTAGCCCCCAACTAACCTAATTGTTAGTTACTACCAACCTACTTATTGGGTGAATGTCGAAACTAAAAATACCTAAATTAGGTTTAATTAACCTACTTTTTTGGTAAACATACCAAAATAGTCGGTTGCCGATACCTACTAAGTCGGTTATTTTGGGTCTTTATAAAGTAGGTATTTTTAACCTAAATAATAGGTTGATTGTACCAAGCTATTGTGTAATTATTACCAAATCAATAGGTTAATTCTATCTACTTAAAGAGCAAGTTGATAAACCCAATTAGTAGATTATTTTAACCTTAATAAGTAGGTTGCATTTACCGACTCAATACGTTAATGTGTACCTACTATTGGTTAAAACACGGTTTTACCAAAAAGTAGGCTTAATCTACCGACTTTTTGCATTACCAAGCGCACTAGGTAGAATTAGCCTACGTACCTAATATGTTTTTAGGTACATTTAACCTAAATTAGGTCCATTTTACCTACTTTTGACATTAACCTACTAGATTAGGTTTGTAATTACCTAACTTTTTTCCCAGTGTAAATGTATTCGATTCACACTACCAAATGTAAAGCAAGTTAAAACCACTGTTAAAATTGATAATGAGGAGATCGAAATAGTCGATAAAGCTGTCTTTCTGGGTATAACTTTAGACGCTAAGCTTCAATGGGGCCCACACGTGGAAGCTCTGTCCAAAAGGCTTAGTTCCGCAGCTTATGCAGTTAAAAAAATCCGGGAATACACAGATGTTGAGACGGCCCGCCTAGTCTACTTCAGTTACTTTCACAGCATCATGTCATATGGTATCCTGCTGTGGGGGTGTGCTGCTGACATAGAAACCATTTTTGTTTTGCAAAAGAGAGCGGTGCGAGCTATCTACAAAATGGGCCCCAGGGAATCGCTTGAAGAAAAGTTTAAAGAGATAAACATTTTAACTGTGTACTCTCAATACATATATGAAAATCTGCTATACGTACATAAGAATAAATCAAGTAAATTTCACAAATACAGTGATGTCCGTCAGGTTAATTTGAGACATAAGGATGATCTGACTGTGCCCTATAGTAGGCTCCAGAAAATAAGTAAGTCGTTCTGTAGTACTAGTGTACTTTATTATAATAAACTACCAGAAGACGTATGTGACATGTCCATTACAAGATTCAAAAAATATATTAAGCTTAAATTGTGTAATAAGGCGTACTATAGCACGTCTAAATATTTTGATGAAAAGAATCCATGGACATGATTGTTAACTGCTCCTGTTCAAATTACAAATATCTGTATTATGACGATTGTAATATAAAACATGATAAAAAAAAATAATTGAAAAAAAAACCCCATGAGTTTCTTGTGGTTTCTTCTCATCGGAGGGCGCGTTCCGAAACCTCGGTAAAATAAAATCTCGACGTTTCAAAACGTACGTATGTGTGTTTAATATACGTTCTAAATGAATAAATAATTTTGAGTTTTGAGAACGGGACGTTGACCAGAACGCATGAAACGGGACGTTGACCGGGACTGATAAAACTTACCCATATCGCCCGATTCAAAATCTGAGGTGTATTCATCCCCTCCCCTCCTAATTTACCACAAACATGCATGTAGCCAAACAATTAGCGATATTACCCACTCGAACAACCACTTAGTATGCATAACGTTTTGATATCACCAACATCTATACAGTTTTATTATACTTTATCAAAGATAATTAATATCGTAGTAGAATAGAGTCAACATTGAAGGTTGAACTTTTTGATGACCTTTGTATCGCGATGGGCGAATAGCCGCCTTCAATGCAAAATGGTGCGGTTCGATTTTGAAGATTAATTGAAATGTTTACGAGCACAAAACTTTAAAAGTCAAACTCGAAAATGAGTTTAACAAGTTTTTTTAGGTGTTTTGACCTTTTCATTTAGGTATTTTAGATTTTTTTGATAAAAAACACAGCTCAAAATTAAGAATTACACTAATGGATATAGGATTAATCGACTATCGTAAGAGACCGCTTCCTACATATGCGATTTCAAAAGTAGTACCAACCTTAATTAACATTACCAAAACTCAATGTTGGGGCATTTGGTTAAGTAAATATTTTTAAGTATAAACTACTATTTATATTATTTTTACCACCGTTTCTCCTTTTCATATAAGGAGATAAAGATAATGACAATGTAGAGAGAAGAATGGAGAAAGCATCATGCACACTGACAAGAGCTAAAGGTCGAAATTGGGAAATATAAACCTCTTGCACCAACTAATTTAAATCTCTTTACACTTTACTGTAGTTAATTTACTGTATTGCACCTGAGTAGAATATTTATTACGCTAAATGGCTCTTGGTTAATTGCGTTACTTATTCGAACATATTCCAAGTAATTTTGCCCTTAATACGTCCATGTGGAGTTGTTTGGTAAATTGGAGTGTTATAGATTTATTAAAGCGAATTTCGGTGGCCGTAATGGATTATAATTCTCACTTAGGTGCTTATTAATATCTGTATTTAGTTATTAGGCCTACTAACAGTCATATTAGGCCTCTTATACTTCCAGTATCACGGGGCTATGGAGCCCCGGACTTTTGAAAGGCGTGCGTGGAGTTAGGCTTCTTATTATTATAATTTTCTTTTCTGTCTTAAATCGAACTATGGCGATTTGGGAATTAGCCTGTCTTAATTAAGTATTTGCAAGTTATGTGCTTGTCCCCGGTTGTATCCCTTTTCGCAGCCTAAGCCCCGGGAAGAGATGGGGTAGTCTTGCTTGTTCTATGCCGGGAATATTGCTACCCCATCTCTGTTTGCTTATGCAAACGAAGTCAAGTCGTCATATTTAGTCAAGCCAAGGGAAAGTCACATAATAAAATGGGGCCTAATTTGACCACAATTCTTTACGACATTTAGAAGCAACTAGAAAAGTATTTGTTCAACAAAGACGGTTTCGGCTTTTAATGCGATATTCTAACGGGCAAAGCCGTAAGTCGAAGGTAGTCTATACTAATATTATAAAGAGGTTACGTTGGTAACAAGTATGTATGTGTGTATTTTCCGGGTAATCTCAGAAACTACTGGACCGATTTCAAAAATTCTTTAACCAATAGAAAGCTACATTATCGAGGAGTAGCATAGGCTATTTTGATCCCTATATTATTACGGGATCGGGACTTACGTAGGTGAAACCACAGGACTCTGCTTGTGTAAAATATGTATGAACCGCCGAGTCATGGCTTTGAAATCGACTATATAAAACGAAGTGCACCTGAGCACGTTACGTCATACTTATACTACTCGTATACCTACCGCACAAGTGACGTCACGATAATAAATTGCTCACCGCTCCATTTCAAATGAAATTAATTAACTTAGGTAGGTTGGTTTGTCTTGATTATAGTTATAAGTTGTTAAAAGAAATGTGATTAGGTCTGATAAAAAAGTTTCGTGAGGTATGAACGAATGATTGAATGAAAAGTGACTAGCTAAATTAGGCAACATTAAGAGCTCTAGATTTTAATGCTAGTCTTGGTGGTTTGACGTATGCGTGCAAATAACCTCACTACACGGGATGCCAAAGAACGTGCGAAGCGGAGACGCCAAATTAGGAAAGCGAACCTCGAGCTTCTGACAAGGATGCAACCGGAACGTGCAAATGACTTGCAATGGGGTGGTACACGCAAAGCTGTGAGCAGATGGCGCTGGTCTCGGATGATCTTTTTTTTTTGATGGTCCCCCACGAATGAAAACGCCGAGTTTTTTTTTTCTTTCGGTCTGAGACCGATATGGCCAATTAGCGCCGAGAGTTGTAAAAACACCTGTTTGACAGTTCTTAATTCAAACCTAAGATCAGTCGACTAGCGCCCTCTGCCGGGATAAAAAGTTAGTGTTCCTCCTCATTAGGTTATTGACACTGAGTAATTCCCAAATCGCCATAATTCGATTGAAGACAGAGAAGAAAATTTTAAACATTATTTCTTAGTGTTAATCCACACTTAGGAAATAGGTACTGCTTTTTTGAAAAAAAGGGTTTTAATAAACTTTAGTACCCGGCTAGTTGGCTTATTCCGAAAAAGCCCAAAATACCTACAAATCTATTGTTCTCTAAACTTTTGACTTTCATACAAGTATTCCTAACCGGCCCAGGAAATATTTAGTTATAAAAATTAAATGTAGAAATAGTTTCATACATCGTTTCCAATTTGTCCCACGGTAGTTCTAGTACTGTTAGCAAGACAAGTATTCTATAAAGTAAATGATTGACTTGTTTTTAGGGTTTTTTTTATTATCGTATGTAGAAGGTATTACGAAGGTGAAAAGAGTTTAAAGTTTAATTAAACAATGAGAAATAAATATTGTTTGAACTTTGACCATAGGTACCTCTTTTTAACTAGGTATACGTAAGTATTATTATGAAAATTAAATATACGTAGAATGTGCCATCTATACTACGAAACTCATATTGAAGGAACTTAGATCTTACACAAAAAATAATAACAATGTCGCTTAATAAATAATAATACCTTATACCCAAATATAAGCTAACAAACATTCGTAGTATCAAATATAGGTAACACTTATTACATGATTTACAAAGAGTTTCAAATCAATAAATTTCACAATATTTGCATTTGAAAAAAGCAAAGGTAAACAAACAAAATGATAACAGAGCCATTTTACGTAAACATGGTTGAATTAACGTGGCAACATATGATAAAATGAATTATTCATTAACAAACAAATCAGCAAGCAGATGTTAGCAGAACAGACAGTAACACTAAATGCAACTAATTATTATAAAATATGAAATCAATAACATAGAAAAGGAAACATTACCTACAATAACATTATTTGTAAATAGTAAACAATTTGCAACACCTAATTAATTCGAATTAATAAAATATAAAAAATAAAACAAGATAATCTATAAATAAAATTACTTAGTAGGTACATCAATTTGATCACACAATTTTAGTAAGTATTTTAATGATAATAAAAATTGTTAAAAATTATACATATTTGTAAAGAAATTTAAGCAGTAGATAGACAGTATTGCAAAAGTGTGCAATAGTTGCATATTTTTAAACGTTAATTTGTAAATGAATAATTTTACTTACCTTGTCTCAAATTAACTCGTCTTGATTCTTGTTTCACTGAATTGAGAAATTGTTAATAATAGGAATACTTAATTTTTTCTTACTGTCTGTACCTACTTCGAAATTTGCGGGCCGATTAGGAAAAAAAAGTAGGTATCACGGGTAGGTATGAGTACATATTTTTGGGCCGATTTGGAAAAAAATTTGGGCTAAATTGGAATAAGCCGGCTAGTTTATGAAAGCATTTTTTTAAAAAAAGCAACATTATAATGTTCCAATGCTTTGTGTTCTATGTGTGTAGAAATACAGAGACCTCATAAAATATATTAGGTTGTTATCCGAAACTTTGAAATAAGGTACCTACCTAATTTTACAAAGAAGTTTCAAAATGTTGAAGCTCGAAATTTAGTTTGCAGCCGCAGTAGTAAAATATCGATTGTTCGTTCGTTCGTATAAAGCTAGTCGGCAGCTTATAGAGGTAAAAAGTGCGGAGTTTCAAATCAGGCCGATTATCTAATATGATATTGAGCGTATATCTTAACTGACTTATCGACTTCCTCAACAAACAACTGCCTTTTACTTCAGCAAAAATAAATAAGGAAAACTTCCCAAACCAAATAATCGCCCGAATCTTATAAGCCACAGTTGTACACAACATATTTCACAAAACTCTGCTCTTTCTTTCCCATATATCTTGACGTAGGAAACCGATTTTCGTCACGCACAATGTGTAAATAACGTTCTATCTAAGTTCTATCTAATCTTTGTTTATAGGTAGGTGTTGACAGCTCTACTTAGAGAATTGCCCTAGATTGTCACAGTAATAAATTGCTTCAAGAACCTTTAATGAGGAAATTTTAAAACGTATTTGAGACGAGGCTTTCTGCGTTTGAAGGGTAAGACCCTAAGATTAAAATAAAAAACTAAAGATACGATACCTAGTCACGGCAAATGAGATAATAAGACTGCGTCTAGCTGACGCACTAGCCTCAGTTGTATGTCGAACCGTTGCCGCGTGAGCACGTGCTGTCTCATTGCGATTATCTTTTTGAAATCCATCGGAATGACTTCTTCCTCATTTTACAAATGCCCGAATCATTCAGGGAAACAAAAAAAAACATTTCACGCGTAATTACTCAAATAATAAAATAAAATAAGAAAAATGGGACTCCCGTCACCTCTATGCTTTTGTAATTAATTTTTCATCAATTCATCGGTTTTAATTTTCGATGAACAGTTTAATTTTTGAGGCCACGAAATACCTCGAAACGTCAGGCATTGAAAAATAATTAAAATATAATAAAAGCAACGCAATTTAAACCTGAAATTGAATTTTATTTCATACGGAGATTACCCCCAACATACATACATACATGTTACCAACGTTACCTCTTTATAATATTAGTATAGATCAACATCGCAAAAATCGTATAAAATCCATTAAAGTATTGTTTTCAACTAACTTTTAGTAATCAAAGAGTTAACTTTATATAGGTAGGTACCAAAACTTAATTAATAATTAACGATTTCATACAGATTACGTTCCTAAAACTAATTAATTCGCATCAAACATAAAACTAAAAGTAAGTACGTAATTAAAGTTTGTATAGTTCATATCTAAGTATAAAATATATTATGAAATTGTTTTATACTAGAAGCGCCCCGCGATTTTACCCGCGTAAGTCCTGATCCCGCGGGAATATCAGGTAAAAAAGTAGCCTATGTGCTATTCTAGGTCTCTAGCTGTCTACGTTCCAAGTTTTATTGCAATCGGTTCAACTGTTTTTGCGTGAAAGAGTTTCAAAGTCACATACATAAATGCGAACTTTCGCATTTATAATATTAGTAGGATAAGTATTATTAAAAACTTTGATTTTAATGGAATTGCTTAACTAGTAATTCACTTTGAAAGCTATAAAAATATTTAAACTTAGGTATTTAACGTTAATATATTTTAATACAAATATTATTAAATAACAGGGTATTTACCATATCTAAATTTGTTGTCTCGTGAACAAGCGAGTTGAAACTACTAGCGAAATATCGAGCTCCGTTAAAAAAAACAAATTTAAACATGGTAAATACCCCGTTATTTAATAATATGTAGTGCAAACAACCGTATTAAAATCGTATTATACTAATAATTCTTATACTTGTCGATAGACAGAACCGACAAAAGACAGAATTGAAAATCTTAGAAAATGTAAATAAATTTAACTGTCGCCTGAAAAAATTGCTTATAGCAAATTGCTTTTATTCACTTAAATAATACTACGAAAAAACCGGCACGATCATTTACTAGTTATCTAATTGTGTGAGATCTTAAATATCTTTAGATTAAGAGGAGTATATACGCCAACGACCTTGAAACTGAAAATCCCTGTCGGGCTCATCGAAAATTGTTGATTATTTCATGACGGAATGTCGTAGAACTTTTTTTTGTGCACAGATTGTAGGTGACATTGTTTCCTACATTTTGGTGTAGTTTTAAGACAAGAACCTCTTATTGGTGCAAAGCCTATCCAAAATTTAGACAAAAAAGGTCTGATTTGGCTAAAATGTCGATAGGATTCAATACGTTTAGACATATTTGTATGGAAACCGCACTTAAATATCGGAAACAATGTCGCCTACAATCTGTACACAAAAAAAAGTTCTACGACATTCCGTCATGAAATAATCAACAATTTTCGATGCGCCCGACATGGATTTTCAGTTTTTCAGAATAGGGCCCTTAAGTACATATAATAACATAAAATATTGTATGCATGTACTGGGTAAGTAATTGTATCCAAAATATTTAAATTTAAGACCCCCATGTACATCACTTTAACAGTAAATATTCTTGATTCTCGATCTTAAGTCCTTCGCTGGAACAGATAAGTTGAACTACTTGAAACTAGCAAACGATAAGAAAAATACAAGTGCATTTTTTCAGAATTACGCAAAACAACTCCATTGAAATGCACTTGATCACATAACAAGCTGGATAGAACAGCGGAGCGAGGAAAGGAAGGGAAACAATTTCCCCTTTCTTTGTTTCCTTTCTTACTTCGTTACGGTTCGAAGTCTATTTGTTTGTTTTCTAAGTTTCCGTTCGCTGCATAAAACTGACACGTATTTTATGCAGTTAGGTTTTGAAGTTTTTATTACAAGATTATTGGAAACTGCTGTGTCCCGTGGTTTTAGCCGCGTAAGTCCCGATTCTGTGGGAATATCGGGATCAAAAGTAGCCTATGTTAGGCAGGGTGAAAGTAGCTTCCTAATGGTGAAATAATTTTTTAAATCGGCACAGTAGTTTTTGAGTTTTTTCATTGTAAACATACACACAACCACACAATATACAAACCTACCTTTTTATAATATTAGTATAGATTACTGTAGACTAGGCATGGTCAGTGATGACTTTCTTACTGTGCCGACCCCAAATTATTTGGAGTTTTAGCGGACCCCGAGCTCCCGATAGGGATGCAACCGGGAACATCGCTCAGGTGAGAACAGGGACCGCAAAACACCGCTTTGGAGTTAATTCTATCGAACGCAAACCCCTTCGCTCAGCTTACCATCTGGATAAGGTGACCGTCTTCATTAGGTAACCTACCTACAACACTTTTGATATGGTAACTCAATCATTGAGTTTTCCAGGCGAAAGGCTTACGTTTTATTACGGAAACCTCATCGTAACCCTTTGATAGACTTTCCTTTTGGGTTACCTTATTGCATTGCTAGGCGTTTCGAAATTCATTCTTGCGATGGTCGGTGCGTCGTGCGTTAGCTTAGGTTAGGTATCTACCTATTAATAATTTTTAGCTTACCTTTATAGATTAGGAGCCTGTAGTTGGTCATCTTACCTCATCGAGTACCAAGTGGAGACTTATATGGTGGAAAGAGTAGTAAAAGTTATGCCTAAAAAAAGTCGGTCAGCCTCGAGTCAGCCTGGGCCCGTCTGAACTTAGCCCGTTTTTAGGGGAGCAACCGAGGGTGGAACCCTACCTCATCGAGAACCAAGTCGGGACTAATATGGTAGAAAGTAGACTAAAAGTTATGCTTAAAAAACTCGGTCAGCCTCGAGTCAGCCTGGGCCCGCCCCTACTCAGCCCAGTTTTATATTGGTATACTAAAACTTAGACGCTTAATTCTGAGAAACTGTAACTTCGCATACATATACGTTATAACTACGCAATCAAAGTTGAGATATAAAATAAAATACAAAAACGTTTCTGTCGGGTAGCTCCCGTACATGTAAGATGGAGTTTTTTTTTTAAATTCGCGTCTACCCCATCGTATGAGATATCGTAAGAAAGCTTTTCAAAAAATATTGTGGGTCTTCTACAACCATTTTTAATTTAAGGGTTCCGTTTGCGAAATACTGACCTTTAAAATATTACTATTTTCAGAGTCATATTTCACTATTATAATATCGAATCATAGGATGAAACTATTATGGTGAGGAAGTGGACTTAAAGTTATGGAAAAAAAAAACTTGGTCAGCCGCGAGTCAGCCTGTCCGTTTCTTAACTCAGACCAGAAATATGTTTACGTACTAATCGAAGATGCTTAGTACTAGTTCGTGTCTATCCCATCCTGTGGGGTACCATAAGAAAGCTTTTTAAAAATATTGAGGGTTTTCCAAAACCATTTTTCATTTAAGGGTTCCGTTTGCAGAATATTGATCCTAACGTTACTATATTCAGAGTCATGTGTCGTTATTGTGTATTTATGACTTATTATTATTTTATTATTATTATTATTTATTTATGACTGACTTACGCTTCATTTATTAATAAGGCTTATTACAGTTTAATATTCATAACGCAAATTGTGTAGGTATGTAATCTATATATCACTTGTTATATCTATGCTAATACCTATTTTAATCAGGCTTCAATCATTTTTAATTAATTTATTAAGGAATGTGTTTATTTATAACCTCCAAAACTTCTTTCCAACAACTTTCAAGATTTTCTTTTGGTACCTGATTAATAATATACCTAAATGCTACTGCCTTCATGTTATGTGGGCAGGAGCACATAAGCATACCTGTCCGATGACCACCAATTGACATATTCGATGATTTATTGCTAGCTTCTTTATCTGAAAATGTTTTTTTTATATTATATTTTATTTTTAAGTGCTTAAGCTTGCACTGGGCTTTCTTAGAAATATTTTAAAGGCACAATACTTCTGCAAAAACACAGCGCATGGTCGACGGAGAAACGGTGTTATGTTTATTTATAATTTTAAATAATAAGTTGAAATTGAAATAAATTCAACAATGAACAAAAACTACCAAAAAAGTGATTGACCAAAAACTACTACTTCAATCAAAAACAAGTCTTCCTATTCCGTCGGTTAAACAATTACGTAGGCCCTCACTTGTTGTGTTTTCCTCTGAATTCTTGCGTTTTCGTTTTTCAAATATCTTACGTGGAGCTAAGATGGACTGAGATTCGTATTCATCATCTGAAATTGTCTAAAATATATGAAAATTAGGTTAGGAGTACATTAGTCTCTCACAATCCTCGTGTGTGTTAGTCAATCTTGGTAAAGGTAAATTTCTAGTCGTCCCCACGTGAATGCCCCCGGTTGCAATCAAATACAAGCTGGTTCAGTAGTATAAGCGTGAAAGTGTTACATTCATACCAATGTTATAAAACTTGACCTGTCGTCGGCAATAATATATATTCGTATCATATTTTTATTATTAATACATATAACCCACTTACCAAGTTACTGGGAGTCATTTCTTTTGTAGACTGGTCCATTATGATATAACTCTTTTTAAAGCGCTTTATTTCAAACGCAATACTAAATTAATCTACTATATAAAAATAAGTCGGGTTTTCCTTCCTGACGCTATAACTCCAGAACGCACAAACCGATTTCCACGGTTTTGCATTCGTTGGAAAGGTCTCGGGCTCCGTGAGGTTTATAGCAAAGAAAATTCAGGAAAAATTTAATTATCCATAATTTATAAGGCAAAACAACGTTTGCCGGGTCAGCTAGTACTATATATAATAATATATAAACTATATTTTAATTTATGAGTTCCGTTTGCGAAATGAAGAATAGAAGTTACCATTAAAATGATCAATATTTCTCAAATGGTACCCTTAAATGAAAAATGGTTTTAGAAAACCCACAATATTTTTAAACAAGCTTTCTAATGATACCCCACACAATGGGATATACGAGAACTAGTACTTAGTGCCTAAGATTAGTATATAAACATAAATCTGAGCTGAGTTAAGAAACGGATAGGCTGACTCGCGGCTGACCAAGTTTTTTTCCCATAACTTTAAGTCCACTTCCTCACCATAATAGTTTCATCCTATGATTCGATATTATAATAGCGAAATATGACTCTGAAAATGGTAACATTTTAAAGATCAGTATTTCGCAAACGGAACCCTTAAATGAAAAATGGTTTTAGAAGACCCACAATATTTTTTGAAAAGCTTTCTTATGATATCCCACACGATGGGGTAGACGCGAATTTAAAAAAAAATCTCCATCTTACAAGTACGGGAGCTACCCCTACAGAAACTTTTTTTTATTTTATTTTATTTCTCAACTTTGATTGCGTAGTTATAACGTATATGTATGCGAAGTTACAGTTTCTCAGAATGAAGCAGCTGACTCGAGGCTGACCGAGTTTTTTAAGCATAACTTTTAGTCTACTTTGTACCATATTAGTCCCAACTTGGTACTCGATGAGGTAAGGTTCCACCCCCGATTTCTCAACTAAAAACGGGCTAAGTTCAGACGGGACCAGGCTGACTCGAGGCTGACCGACTTTTTTGAGCATAACTTTTACTACTCTTTCCACCATATTAGTCCTAACTTGGTACTCGATGAGGTAAGATGACCAACTACAGGCTCCTAATCTATTATACGAGCTGCACATAAACTGCATTTGCTGGTATACCTATGCGAAAACAATAAAATTAAACTTAATACTCTGTGGCGCGTCGTGCGAGAGCGCGACTGCAATGCAGGAGGTTGCGGGTTCGATTCCCGCCGGGTGCAAGTATTTATGCTTAAAAATAAATATTTGTGTCTGGTCTGGGTGTCCTTCTATGTATAATATGTATGTATTTACAAAAGAAAAATAAATATAAGTATTATATCCGTTGTCTAGTCACCGTAACACAAGCTTAGTCGCTTACCACGGGGCTAGATGGCGCTGTGTGTTGTTCACAGAATTTATTTATTTATTATTATTATTATATTTGCAATTTCTTTCTGCAGAAACCAGAAGCGTAAATAAAATAAACGTTTGTGTAATAAAAAATGTTTTAAATGTTTACCAATTTTTTTTGCTAGCAAGAAAAATAAAATGTACTTTATGTAAATAGTAATAAAACTATAGTCTCGTATACGGCCAACAATTAGGCAACAAAAGTACCCATGATAATGACGACTCGCCGAGCCGATTCCAAACATACTATTTTATACCTAATTACAAAGCGATAAGGTATAAATTACACTACTCGGAGACAAAGTGATTATTTTAAAATAATCCAAAACCCTATTGGATAGGGTTACCTATTGGAATGGAGTACTCGTTCGATGCTGTTACCACTTACCCGGCCATCGCATAACCCCATTGAAGGGGTTTTGCCGGGGTTCGCTTATTGAAGCTGTTACCACTTACCCGGCCATCGCATAACCCCATTGTAGGGGTTTTGCCGGGGTTCGCTTATTGAAGCTGTTACCACTTACCCGGCCATCGCATAACCCCATTGAAGAGGTTTTGCCGGGGTTCGCTTATTGAAGCTGTTACCACTTACCCGGCCATCGCATAACCCCATTGAAGGGGTTTTGCCGGGGTTCGCTTATTGAAGCTGTTACCACTTACCCGGCCATAGCATAACCCCATTGAAGGGGTTTTGCCGGGGTTCGCTTATTGAAGCTGTTACCACTTACCCGGCCATCGCATAACCCCATTGAAGGGGTTTTGCCGGGGTTCGCTTATTGAAGCTGTTACCACTTACCCGGCCATCGCATAACCCCATTGAAGGGGTTTTGCCGGGGTTCGCTTATTGAAGCTGTTACCACTTACCCGGCCATCGCATAACCCCATTGAAGGGGTTTTGCCGGGGTTCGCTTATTGAAGCTGTTACCACTTACCCGGCCATCGCATAACCCCATTGAAGGGGTTTTGCCGGGGTTCGCTTATTGAAGCTGTTACCACTTACCCGGCCATCGCATAACCCCATTGAAGGGGTTTTGCCGGGGTTCGCTTATTGAAGCTGTTACCACTTACCCGGCCATCGCATAACCCCATTAAAGGGGTTTTGCCGGGGTTCGCTTATTGAAAAGACTTACCCAATAAAAGGACAACCCAAGTGCATGAGGTTTTTCGATTAAGCCTTTAAAAAAACCTCATCTTAACTCAAATAAGGGTAACCAAAAACGGTCCCTGGGTGAGAAGCAGAAGATTTTTTATAAGTAGTAACCCCTTGAAACATTCGCCCTAACTCAAATTATATTGTTCTACATAACCTCAAAATACATTGTTCGAGCAAACAACCGCTTGTTTCAAATGCCTTTTTAACAACTTTCCTGTTTACCTATTTATTTACTTTGTTTGTTTCTCTTTCTTTTTTTCTATCCATTTAAAATCTTACAGATTTTAACTACATAAGATTTCAAAAAAAAATCTAGCTAACAGTACCTAAATTACGTTCGTCTTAATAACTTAACTAGCGAAAATATCCGAACACAAAAGGCAATATCTTCCTAATAAACGAAGTTAAAATGACCCTTTTTCCTAGGGCAGTAAAGTAGAAATTTGCATTCACCGTTCAAATTGTGAATCGGATATATTTCAGTTAATTAGTCTTGATAAGGCCGGGCTTCGTTTTTATCTTTTAATACGAATCAGGATACAGAATGGATACGTACTTCGACAAGCTTGTAGAGGCAATGCGATTTAATTAAAAGTGTTCATTAAGTACCCACGTTCTTGGTAAAGCCCATTGAATCTACTTAGATACCTACTTTTCTAGCGCAGTGACATGAAGTAGATACATCTTGAACACGTAAATTGCTACGAGTTATAAACAAATTCCAATTTGTCAGATTTCACCCAATTATATTAAAATGGATAAATTGAATCTTTCGTAACGACTTTTAAGGTGGATCCGCCTATAATAGGATGTCACACATCGCAACATGCAAAGCTGGGGGTCTCAAGGCCCGTTAGGTATATCACAGGCCACGCCAGGCCGTGCCACACCTGTCGCGACGACAAGCTTCATCGGACGTTAGGGTTCCCATGGCCTGTCCGTCTGATCATGCATACATAAATATTACCAACGTTACCTCTTTATAATATTAGAAGAAGAAGAATAGATAAACAATAGATGAGCGTTTCACCACTATCTTACTTGAAAATAAGTGATAATTTGGTCTAAGACGAGCAGGCTCACCTAGAACAACGCAGACGGCAGTAGAACAAGATCCGACCCCTCTGTCTTAGTAACACATTTCGCATACAAATTTTAACTTTGTCAACTCAAGAGTAACAAAATACTTCTGTACAAAATTACCTGAATATCGCGAAATTTCATAAAACTTCCTGAAACACGAACGAATAAGTGAGGTACTTATGTTCCCCTTTTATTAGACTTGACATAAAATTCTGAAAGTAATTTTAGGTCTCAAGTGGTCTCGACTCCACAAGTCTCTGTTTACGACACTAGACGCAAGAAAAGGTACCTTTATGTTCACACTGGATAAACCAGAGAAATGTAACAAAGTAAACGACTTCTTCTAATAAAATGGTAAACAAATTAGACTTCAAAATTCGCTCTCAATCTGATACCTCTGTGGCGCGTCAGGGGAAGGCCAAACTGCAATACAAAAGGTTGCGGGTTCGATCCCCGCCGGATGGTCTGGGTGTTTTCCATGTATCATATGTCCTACCTATGTATTTACAAAAACGAGTATTAAATAATATGTAATGTATCCGTTGTCTAGAACCCATAAGTAGGTACTTAGTTTGGGGCTAGATTGCGCTGTGTGTAATGTCGTGCAATATTATTAAAAAAAAAAAATACTTAAAATGACATAACTAGGTATATTTCCCTCTCCTATGTTTCGCGAACGTTTACCTTAGAACGGGTTACACTTTAACGTCAAACACTTACTATCTGGTGAGATATTGGCCAGACGCTCATTCTCGTATAATTTACAAAAAGATGGATGGAGGTAATGTAGTCTAAAATATTAACCCTCTTACTTATAAACGATGATTAACTTATGCATAAACAATGTACCGCGTAGACGGAGGAATAAATATGGACGAGCTGGCAGCGGATCATAGACGGCGATAGTATAATAGGTGACTTTTTGCACTGATATTGAAAGTTGTGTCTAGCGGTGTCACTCTTGTAAGTGCCGATCCCGTGGGAATTTCGAAAAACTTTTTCTTATTCAATGCCTACCACATATAAAAAGAACTAGCAGATTCCCGCGGTTTCACCCGCGTAAGTCCCGATCCCGTAAGAATATCGGGATCAAAAGTAGCCTATGTTACTCAGGGTGAATGTAGCTTTCTAATGGTGAAAGAATTTTTGAAATCGGTCCAGTAGTTTCGGAGATTACCCCCAATATACATGCATACATACATACATACATGTTACCAACGTTACCTCTATATAATATTAGTATAGATAGATAGATATAGATTATATTATAATTATAGGTCGGATAATTGGATGCATATTTACCTAAAGTTGAGATGTTCGCAGTTATGGAATGCACTTTTGTTTCGGAAAAATCCCGGGATTCCGGAATCAACAAAATTTTGTGTTTTGATTATAGAATAAAATCGGGTCGGGTGTATATAATATATACTTGCGTTCAGGTATTGGCTAATATGGAATGCACTTTTGTATCGGAAAAATCCCGGGATTCTGGAATCTACAAAATTTTGTGTTTTGATGATAGAATCAAA
Source organism: Idaea biselata (assembly GCA_958496205.1). NCBI lineage: Eukaryota > Metazoa > Arthropoda > Insecta > Lepidoptera > Geometridae > Idaea > Idaea biselata. The sequence continues at coordinate 37,444,177 of OY292394.1, read as the reverse complement.
TCGGGTCGGGTGTATATTTTACTTACGTTCAGGTGTTGGCTAATATGAAATGAATTTTTGTATCGATTGTAAAAATCTCGCAATTCCGATCAAATGCTTTTTAACTATGGAATCGGATGCCAACTAATTTTGTAAAGCAGGTTGCGAAACTAGCATAGCAAAGGTCAGGTGAGTAATTTTCTTTCTTCTCTCCACATAGCAACAAACAACTCGGTGTCTTGAGTCTGATATGCATTTCGTAATGAGTGCGAGTGAGACGGCAAATTATATACCTGCTTGTGTAATCCCTGTAATTCCTGGATTTATATTTTAAAAAGTATGTTTTAAGAAGTCGCTTCCATAATTTCCCAGCCAAAAAATAACTTTAGATAAATATGCATCCAATTAGTTTGGCATTCCCGAATTTTTTAGAATCCCGGAATTTGAATTTAGAGAATATGTGTTGAGAAGCTGCTTCCATAATTTCCTAGCCAAAAATTAACTTTAGGTAAATATGCATCGATTAGTTCGACATTCCCGATTTTTTTTGGAATCCCGGAATTTGTATTAAAAAATATGTTTTAAGAAGCCGCTTCCATAATTTCCCAGCCAAAAATTAACTTAAGGTAAATATGCATCCGATTAGTTCGACATTCCCGAACTTTTTTGGAATCCCGGAAATTGTATTAAAAAAATATGTTTTAAGAAGCCGCTTCCATAATTTCTCAGCCAAAAATTCACTTTAAGTAAATATGCATCCGATTATCCGACCTATAATTATAATATAAAGAACACACTCTTCAAATTTCTGCTCTCTTCTATCAGAAGTTGTGTATTGATCCATCAGTCAGTCAAGACAGAGATTTTATAGTATAGATTATGTCGATTTGAATGCTACTTTATATGAATTTAGTCAGGGAAGCAATTTATAGAGACAGAACTAATCCATTTCTCTGTTATCTATTTTTCAAATACTGTCTCATCCGTTTCTATTCCTCAGTCTGCAACGTATCGTTTGTTTTTACTGTGACATGAACTTTCAAAGTTGACAGACAGACAAAGGTTACATAACTTAATAATCTCTTAATCATCCTTTTAAGTAAAGGAGTTACAAGAATCCAGATCACTCGTGACTTGACTCACTTAATAATATATTCTAAGATTCTAAGCTAAAGTTGTCATTAAAATATTAATGAAATTCACGGCTAATCCCACAAATGAAACAAAAACGCTTTTAAAGCGAAACCTAACCCATTAATTCCTTCGAGATAACTAAACCCAATCCGAAACTCGAGAACAACTTCAATTTCATAAAACGTAACCAGAAGTTCCTAATCCCGGAACCTTTTGACCTTCCACGTTCAAAAATCGGTGGGAGCTCAACAAAAACTGATACAAGATTCATCAATCAAAAAGGAAAGAGATGTAAATATGCAAATCTAATTAGTTCGAGAAAGACGACGTGTGAGTGAGTTGGTAATTTGGATGCGGTTGTGAAAGGATTAGCGAGGTTCATTTATCAATGTAACGGGTCGTGCCACCTTTATTGGACCAATTTTACGGTGCCGTTCTTCAAACCAATTCCGTATGCCAGTAAAAGAAACATCGTGTGCACGGTCAATTGGCACTGACCAATTGTCAAAAAAGGATCAAGGAGATACAGATTTTGTGACCCTTTAACGATAGTCAAAATTAAAGTAACAGATTAAGATGACAAATTGAAGAATTTGTAGATTTAGATGACAATTTATCTCAGTAATTACAAAACGTTGGGAAACCACATTTTGGTATTATTTTGCCTTCATTATGGTAGTATTGTTTACACGACTATTTAACTTTTACACCACAAACATATATAATCAAAACTATTCAATGTTTTGTTGAAAACAGAAATTACTCGTAATAATATACTCGTTTACACACAAACTTTTACATTTATAATATTTGTAAGAAGTAGAAGTGTAGAGCGGTGTTGGTCTAGTGGTAGATACCGCGACTTTCACTCCGAAGGTCGTTGTTTCGAATCCTGCCCGACCACGCACCAATGTCTTTTTCTGAAAAAATATGTGCACTATTAACATCGCTCTTACGGTGAAGGAAACCATCGTGAGAGAAACCTACAGCTTAAAGTCATACAAAAATGGCCATTTACAAAGCTAGTTGCGGAAACACACAGTACAAAGTAACTAAGTAAGTAACTATAATATTAGTAGGTTATACCTACGTATACACCTATGATAGGTAAGGGAATAAGGGGTTGAAATTTTAGGATCATTGTCAAAATAACCAAGTTGGAAAATGTTCCGTACGGAAACTCACCGAGATGGAAATGTGCGAGCTTGGCAGCCTGCCTATACTATACACCCAATTATAAAGCTTTTACGTTATAAATGTTGATCTACTTCGTGAAAGTTGAGCCACACCAAACGCGTGGCGTGCGTGCGTGCGTATTTTATCGCTTGTTGCAATTTTCTTACGGATCTCTATTTTTTTAGAAATAAATTACAGCCTATGTAACTTCCTGATAATGTAGCTTTCTATTAGTGAAAAAATTTTTGGAATCGGTCCAGTGGTTTTGGAGATTACCCAATATACATACGTACATACAAACATGTTACCAACGTTACCTCTTTATAAAATTGGTATAGAAGTATAAATATTGTTGAACTGAAAGACAATACTACACCAGCCGCGTGACGTTTAAATACGCGCACTGATAAGTCGTAGCTAAGGCGCGTCGCCGTAGGGTTGCGAATTCTTTTGTGACAATTGTCTATCGTGGGTTTATGTCTAAGGAATGTGTGAAACTACAACGACATGCTTTCTCCGCGATTTATTAGACTTATTAATAAAGTAACTAGTATTTAAAAGCTGGGGTCCCACGCCTCGTGTTATAACAGGCCAGACCCACAGGCCGTGGGAACCGTCGCGTCCGATGAAGCCTGTCATCGCCCGTCCAATTAGTTCAAAGACGCAACAAGGCGCGGCGGCGCATTTAGTTAAAAAAAAACTGCAGGACTGGCGGTAACGACAGGCCGAGACAGACCATGGGAACGGTTCGTCGCGGAACCCAATCAGCCGCATAAGCCTCAACAAGCGTGGCGCGGCTTGGCCTAGCCTGTGATAAAACGGGCCGTGGGACCCCACTTTTAAATTTACAGCCCATCTTTTATACAATTTTGTTTCCCGGGACCGGTTACAAAAGTTGTAGGGAAACGTAGTAAATTTGACACTCTTATCCTCTTGGTTGGCTGGAAGGGATCGGTTTAAGCGATAGCGGTTGTGTTGTTTATGTTTTTTGCTTTTTTTATTTATTTTTTATTTTGTGTTACACTTTAGAAATTAATCCATCTCTTCTATGTTTATGAAACTTTGTACGCAGTTAAAATACTGAGACTGAGCTATGTTAGTTTTTATCCCCAAATTTCCAGGGGATCAAAACTTACACTGGTGAAACCACGGGGCTCAGCTCTAGCTAGTATAGGTATGAAAGTGTTTTGTTCAACAAGTTTGTATAATTATTATACTGAAAGTTATTATTTTCCTAGAGATAGGCTTACCTTTGCCTGGAAATGATTCTGCGTATGACGGAACGTTTATGTTAAACTTTAGTTAATTAACGGTTTATTTCTGACGAAAGCATACCTACTCGATCTCTTTACAAACGTAGTCGACTGTTGTTTTTGTGTGGAAAAGTTTATTAAAAAAAAAACTAGAACATAATTGCTGCAGTTGCGAGAATATAGAGCCTGCAACCGTGCCGTAATATCAAGCTCAAGCTGAATGGACATCAAAGAACAAAAATCCTTATCTACACACAATTCCTTCTTTACACACGTCTTCCTTACACACGAAGACACATAAACAAAGTAGATATGTACTTATGTAGATAGATACAGACCAATTAGGTACCTACTTTAGAAGCAAAACTCACTAAGATGTAAAACTTACCACTTTCTCCAGATAAACACACATAAACTATTACCTTCTTACTTATAAACAGTACCCTACCCTTATATTACTCACAAAAAAAGAGCCTATCCTAAGCCGGTCTCCTGGTTCTACGACTGTACATAGACCAATTGTAACTCTGACGATTTGAATGAATGACGTTCTGAAACTCTGACATTCTGAAACTCTGACCTTGTGTATCCCAATCTTCTAAACTACCTCCCCTCCAATTTTCAGCCAAATCAATTCAGCCGTTCATGAGTTATAAATAGTGTAACAAACACGACTTTATTTTATATACCTACTATATAGATACTAGCAGTGCCCGCGACTTCCTCCGCCTAATTTTTTATAAAAATATAATATAGCCTATAGCCTTCCTCAATAAATGGACTATCAAACATTGAAAGAATTTTTCTAATCGGACCAGCTGTTCCTGAGATTAGCGCTTTTAAACAAACTCTTCAGCTTTATAATAATATTCACCCGCGTAAGTCGCGATCCTGTGGAAATATCAGGATCAAAAGTGGCCTATAGCCTTACTCAGTAAATGGACTATATCCAACACTGAAAGAATTTTTCAAATCGGACTAGCGGTTCCTGAGATTATCGCGTTCAAACAAACAAACGAACTCTTCAGATTTATAATATTAGTACCTATAGACATAGTTAGATAAGAAGATTAGTAGTAAATATAGGATTCAGGATACTCCGGGCATAACCCATACGTTTGTGTAGAAACGTAAACCCTGTTTTTATTTACCTAGGTAGGGGAGAGGGGGGCATGATGGGGACCTTAAGGTTTGAAGCTCAATAACATTGACAGTCTTGTGTTTTCATAACTTTTTTTATCCACTTAATCTTCGTTGGCAATCAGTATTTAATAATTAAGTACTTATAACCTCATTATAATATGGATTTAATAAAAAACAGTGAAAAACTAGGAAAGTGCCTAACACCCCGTCTTGCCCTACCCTCGGGGTGAAATGGGGTACCCCCTAGGCGTATAATGGGATACAACAAGTTACAGGTGCTTCATTGTCTTTATTGATCATACCAACACAGCTACAGTGAGCCCATTTGCTGCATACAGCAAAAGCAGCATAAACTTTATCGTAGTTCAAATACCGAGGCTCGTAGAGTCACTTTTGTATAATGATGACTCAACCAATACTTTTTGGACCTTTTCTTTTTAGTGATTGTTGTTTTGGTTTATAGTCATCTCAATTTTCTTAAGTTCTCATTGTTCTTTTCTTGTGCTTATTTTCCTTTGCCAGTTTCTTCATCTTTATAATTTTTTCAAAACTATTTTAGATGTGGTACCCTATACCCCATCATGCCCACTCCGGTCATTTTTAATTAAAAATCGTACAGAAAAAAACTGCCATGCAATACGAAGATAAGCAAGTTCCTACCTGTTGTAGTAGTCATTGCCACAAACAAATCACTTTAAACCTAATCTGAAATGCTCTTGTATCTCATGCTGCCACGATCTAATGAAAATGTGAAAATCACAAAGTGATCGACAAAAATCAGTTTTTTCTAAAAAAAATAAAATGCTCGTGGTTTTATCACTCAATCACTGCGTCATACTATGACCCCCTACCCGTCGCACCTTTTTGCGTTTTTACGACTGTTATTGGTCAATTGGTTTGTGCTCTAAGGCCAAGTCCCCGTCTTGCCCCTCTCTCCCCTATGCCTAGAATAGAAACACAACACTATAATGGACGCAATCATCAATCAACTAATTAACGTGATCAGTTTCATTTTAAGTATTGCCGCTACCTACCAATTTAAAAGCAATTAAACCCCGTCATTGACTGCCTTTGTCCGTTGATTATTATTGAATTTCACCTGTAGCACAGACCTATAGGTACCTACGTGCGTACTGTGTAGGTATTCCTTTTTGTACTTTGATCGCGGTCATTTTATATAGGTCAACGTAAAAAGTTTGAAAAGAGTGCTTTTAGTAATTATCTTACTTTAGGATGGATAAGGAATAGATTTAGGTTGAGATAAGAAATTAAAGCCTGAAGAATAGATCTATAAATATAATATATAAATAAATAAATAAATAGTCTCTAAATAAGAACAGAATTGAATTAATCCAATTGGATGAATTAGGAATTCGATGAGTTAAGAATATACCTAGTTACCCATAGTATAAGCCTAGTGCTTAGCTTGGGACAATATTGCGCTGTATGTAACGTCGTGAAACTTTTTATTTTTATTAGGTACTTACCTACCATTTTGCAAAAATCCGTTTTTAGGGAGCACCTACGCGTACGTCCTAAAAAGAACCCCCATGCAAAATTTGAGACTTTGAACACTTGTAGTTTTTAAGACTTCGTGAAGAATCAATAAGTCAGCGATTTGCTCTTTTACAATATAGGTAGAAATAAGATCCGACTCATACGATGAATTCGGAACAACTCTTACAAATTATGGACAACGCATTGTAGGTGTTATTACCGCGAAAACTGGATTTACTTAGGTAAAACCGCAGGGCGTAGCTAGTTACAAGCTAATTTGAACATAAATCATAAACTCTGTATAGATAAATCGGTATTAACTACCGTAAAAGGCACCAACTTTGCCCGTTTTTTTTATAAAATCGAACAAAACATATTTTTTTTCTATGGAAACATACAAATATTTTTTATTTGTTAGGTGTATTACGATCATATGCTGCATTACATAACGATTTTAATCAATATATTACACTTTAAAACTATTTTTTTCCCGATTTTGATGGCGGGCAAAATTATCCGCACTTCTTACCAACATTGCCCACGCCTATTTTTTGACGAAATATGAGTCTTATTAATATACGTTATTCAGATAATAAATAGTAATTTATATAATCTAGGTATAGTCCTTAAATTTTCGTTTGTAGCCTAAGCAGTTTTGCAGTAAAATCAATGGGCAATATTACCTAGCGATTATTACTCTTTTCCATACAAATCCTAACAAGCTGTTGTAACTCTCTAGGGTTCTCACGTGTCTATTATAAGTTTCGAATGTTGCAGAATATCAGAAATGCTATTTAAATTAGAATTTAGTATTAGAAATAAAAATGTATTATTAACGTTTGACAAACCTAAGTAACTAAGTATGTATTTGTTATATTTTTTAAGAAAATCAGATTTTTCTCAAAAATTATAACGAATCCAATATATTTTATTATTTACGAATTACACAGTGACATGTTTGTGATTGTTTAGTTTGTTTCAAGAAAACAATCTAAATGATACATAAAAAATCGATAAATTGTGATCCTCATTTTTTTGTGTCGGTTAAAATGAAATTTTGGCAACCCTATGTGCTTTTTGATGAAGGGCAAAGTTGACAAGAATAGGTCTGAACAGTTCAGAGTATCATTGCCCACCGCCATTACTGTTGTATTTCAAGGCTTAGAATACTGAAACCAAATTAAAAATGCTTTAAAATTGGTATTCTATTACATACAGTAAAATCAACTTTCCAGCGTTTTCGCCGTAACGTAAAATTCACTCTAAAATATCTGAAAAATTTGCCCGCAAAAAACACATCACATTCGACAAGACCTGACAGGTGACTGAACGAAGTTGGGAACCAAGGCAATGCATCGTGTTGTCAGATACATAATCTACTTTTATTCCAATTAGTAAATATAACCATAACGCTAAAATATTTTTCAATATTAAAAGATTTGCTTAGAAACTGCTTTTTGGGCAATGTTTTGGTGTTGGCAAAGTTGGTGCCTTTTACGGTATCTAATAAGCAATTATAATTGCTATAACCATCTTTTAGTAGCGTATTACACCAAAAGTATGGTGTCTGCCAGAATGGCTGGTTGCCTATAATGTATAGTACTAAGAGTATATTGAAGAATTGCTATCTATTTGGCTTCTGTTTGCTAATGTTAGCATAAAATAATAATATAATTTTAAAATACATTTATTCTGAGCAATTTAAAGATTTTTTTGACCAGCCAGGATCCTCTTTTCCTCTGATGCTTCTATGTTCAGCAACAAATACGCCGAGTTTCTGAAAGTCGGATATACGTAAAATTGCTACCTAATCGCTACTAATCAGATTTTAAGTTTCATCTGCGTACATACTTTAATTACAAAGTTATAGCAATTTATGTTGCTAATCGGTTGGCCGCATCTCTTCGTGTAGGTGCTTTCTGTACAGCTCCTCACCGGTGTGATTGTGGAGAGCCTGTAGACCGGCTCGGTCACCACGGATTATCCTGCCCAAAGAGTGCGGGCAGGATACCACGGCACTCCAGCCTGAACGATGTCATCCGTCGGGCTTTCGGCAGTGCCGGCGTCCCGTCAACTTTAGAACCTAACGGACTTTTACGGGACGACGGCAAGAGACCCGATGGAATGACTCTCGTTCCTTGGAAGATGGGTAGGCCCCTAGTTTGGGATGCGACTTGTGTGGACACGTTGGCTCCTTCCCATCTTCCAGTAACCACGGTGCGGGCAGGAGCTGCCGCTGATAAACCTTAAACGGCACAAATATAGTCATCTAGATAGTGGTTACATGTTTGTGCCGTTTGTGGTGGAGACTTTAGGTCCGTGGGGGCCGGCCGCTCTGGAGCTGTACAGAGAGCTAGCTAAACGTTTGGCGGAGGCTTCGGGTGACCGGAATGCTGGCTTGTATTTTGCCCAGAAAATAAGTATTTGTATACAACGGGGCAATGCAGCCAGTATTCTAGGCACTTTTCCCTCCACCAAAAGTTTAGCTGATTTAGATTTATTTTAGTTTTTAGTTAGTTTTATTTTAATCAGTTTTAGTTTTAATTTAGTTTTTAATTTTTAATTATGTTTTATAGGTTTCATAATAAAATACACATAGCAATTTTAAATATTTTGGATTAAAAATACCTACGCGCCCGCGCCTGATAAATTTTAATAGCAACTATTTAATGTGTGAGTGTTTTAAAATTGATGAGCCTATTCTTGAATAAGCTGTTTAGTGCCATACGTAATACTGACGGTAACAAATTCTGAACAGAATACAAAGGTTGCTATGGCGTTTCACGTTAAAGAGAAGTTGTCTATAAACTATAATGAAATCTCGAACACTTCGCTTATATTGCAAAAGCAATATAAGTCGGCCGATTGTTTAGTTAATGTGGGTTTTTGAAAAAATCCTTTCCTGTACCTGTGTAAAGGATTTGAACACTACCTGTGTTACCTTACAGACTCACTTGTAATTCTTGTAATGTGTCTTTCCATTTGCGACACAGGTGCCTCATCGAGATGAAATAAGCAGCTAGTTATAAAACCTACTAATACTATAAAGCTGAAAGTTTGTGAGTATGTATGTATGTGTGTGTGTTTGTTACACAATCACGTAATAACCGCTGAACCGATTACCATGAAACATGGTAGGTATGTAGATAACTGAAGACTTGAAATAACACATAGTTTACTTTTGATCCCGATATTCCCACGAGATCGGGACTTGCGCGGGATGAAACCAAAGAACGCAGCTAATAAATATGGTTACACAGTTATAAAATATGGTTATAAAATAATCTATGTAAGAAAATATACCATCAGGCGATATAAAATCGACAGTTTGCATGGCCAAGAGCAACATGGTCTTCGCTCGTGACAAATTGAATAAATATCTCGCCGGAGACCAGAAGGGGTTGGTAAGAGCATTTGTACACTGACATGGCTTAGTGTTATCTAATAGTACGTATCTTTATACAGATTGGCACTTTTGAACACCATTATAGCGCATAATACACTATCAGGAACCCCCCCCTAACGTAAAATCGTAATAGGCGCAGATTACACTAGAATACATAAATAAATATTTCAGAACATTGCCAATAGTGATCTAACGCCATCTAGCCCCAAACTAAGCAACTAGGCTTGTACTATGGGTACTAGACGACGTTGCAGCCGGGAGTTCTGTGTTGTTGGGGACTGTAATTTAAGCCGAAGGGGTTGTTCTAGAGGTCCAGTCAAACGACTTTTGTTTTAATACTTTTGGAAATGCGATCATGTTTTGTTCTACAACCTTTGAAAATTCGTACAACAAAAGTTGTTCGTTTAGACATTTAGAACTACCCCCTTTCGACACTGCTTACAACACCGTCCTCGAAACACCTGTATTTATTTCCACAGTGTGCCATGAGCTTAACTCAATACATTTAAGTACTTATGGTTTAATCGATAATGCGATGGTTACACAGTTACAGCACCTACTTGCTCTGCGCACGGTTACAAGTACATATTAACAATCTATAGTAACCACAGCTTACCTACGACCTTAGATGAAAACAAAAATAGTAGATACGATATATTCTAACATTGCGTATTCGAAAAATGAGCAAGAACACCTACAAACATTTGTCTTTAAGAATGACTCAGGCATTTGTAAAGAAGCAAAAAGGCATTCCTAGGGATTTCAAAAAAATAATCGCAGTGTGACAGCACGTGCTCCCGCGGCAACGGTTCGACATACGACTGCGTCAGCTAAATGCAGTTTTATCGTCTCATTTTCCGGGACTAGGTAACGTAGCTGCTGTTTTTTGTTTTCATCTAAGCCTACGACCGACGACGTTCTAAAGCGCAGAACATAGCACATATCGAGGACCGACAGCGTATTGGGGTGCGTTTTTAATACGTGATGGAGTGATAGGCCGGTGCCAGTGGTAAAATAAATTGTAACGTTTGCGTTGTGTTCAAGGATTAGTTAGTCCAGTTTTCACTTCAGGGTGTCGTACTCAATCGTGATTGTGGTACGAAACCCCTCGTGCGCGAGTCCGACTCGCACTTGGCCGGTTTTTTCTCGTAGTCATGGTATAAAGTATAGTATGCAACTCTTGAATAAAGTACGTTAAGGATTCTAAGACTTGAATCACAAGCGTAGCGAGTGATCGTGATTTATCTACGACCCTCGCTTTAAATCCGTCCTTTATTCCCTAATTGCATAATATTACTATATTTAAATTAAACTATTTTTTTTTGGTTCTAAACGCGCGCCGTTTATTACTTTTGGCATTGTTTCAATACTCAACGTTTCAAGACCTTTACAGGTCTCTTTTTCAGGATTGTGGATCTTTACAGGTCGGAACGTTGGAACAATGCTAAAAGTTATAAACACAAGGCGATTTAAACAGAAAAATGAGTTTAATTTTAATTTCTTAATCACCGCAAAAACAGAAGCAAAATCAAGGTTTTATTTGGTTCACTTTTAGAGTTTCGTCGTGGATTCTTGTAAGTGAAATTATAACTATACTTTCGCTGAACCTATGACTTTGAGATTTAAAAATATGGTCGAGTTCGCATGCACCATGGTTACATAATATACCGAAAGGCTAACAGAAACTCTAATAGCCAATCGACCAATAAATCTGAACCTGTTGATGGTTGTAACATTTTACCCCCATTTAATCCATCAGCCTATTTTTCAATAGAGTTTATTTTCGAATTTAATGTAACTCAATGAAAAATGCTTTTCCAATTCCTGCACTAATTCAATATTGCCGCTGGGATTACTACCCACTCTTCCCGCTTTGGATTCCGCGTGGGTTTAGCACTTTACAATGAAAACAATCTATTAAGTTTGATAGGGTTTAAAACTTTACCCACTCATATTTTTTTATTCTAAATTTGGTGATCGTTGGTGTTGGTCTAGCGGTAAATATTTCGACTTTCATTCCGTTGGTCATGCACTCGAATCCTGGCCATCAAAGTCGATTTCCTTGCGAAAAAGTTCTGTGCGTTATTAACATTGCTCTTGGGGGTGAAGGAAAACATCGCGAGGAAACCCACAGCTTAGTAAGTTTGAGTCGTATTTACCCGTTCTTTCCGCATGGCTGACTGGCGTCTTTTTCCTTAAAAATAATTGTATGTACGCTATTAACAGTGCTCTTAAGGTGAAGGAAAACATCGTGAAGAAACTCAGTTTAATGTTTTACGAAAAGGCCTAGTTCTATAAGTCTACGCAAAACTACGAGAAACGCAACTACAATATCTATAAACTTTAAGTTTTAGACGTTACAAACATCCATCTCAACAAGGAAGTTAAAACGAGAATAAAGACTGACCCCCTTGTTCCAGCGCGCAGTGAGTTAACATCGAGTGTGCAGTGACTTTTATCGCCCACATAGCGTGGTCACGGGTGATTTTTCATGATGTTGCGTCGTGCAACCGCAAAACACGTGTTGAAGTTGTATGCACGGTGTGACTAATAATAACATAGTAGTAGTTTATTTCACAGAACGGGACGAAGAACACTTCAACACAAAGAAAATCCGGGTGGATGCGCAGGGCCTTTGCTTGTCCTGAGCACCCATGGCGCAAATTGTTCTTAGTTAATCTTGGTGCAGCACGTGGGATTGGTTAACATAATTGTATTTTAACATGAGCAAGAGTAGAAGGTTTGGTGCTCTTTGCACACTTTGCTAGAGACTAAAATTTGGATTCACAAATACATTTTCTTATATATTTACATAGTTGATGGAGTACCGAAAAGTTACGTCTCTATCCATCAATTATTATAAGTCTAGCTAGATAAAGAAGCGGTGTTGGTCTAGCGGTAGATACCTCGACTTTTCATTCCAAATTCATGCGTTCGAATCTCGGCCGAGCGGGGACACCAAAGTCTTTTTCCTCGCGGAAAAGTTATGTGCGTTATTAACATCGCTCTTACGGTGTAGAAAAACATCGTGAGGAAACCCGCACAGTTAGATAGATAGATAGAACGCTTTATTGTACTCACCAAAAATAAATTACAATAAAATAAAGTACGAAAGAATCTTAATCTAGAGTGGCACAATAGGCATGATTCGACTGGAGCTAACTACAGTGCACACAATAGTTAGCTCCAGTCGAATTGACCGTTTCTTTCCTCTGGGCATGGTTGGCTGGGAGGTTAATATAGGTGCTGGACAAGCCTACTCCACCTTACAATGTTCCGGGCACTACTACGCCATTAAAATCATGGATTAAAAGTTGCTTGCGCTGAATAAATCATCTAAAAATTAGATGTAAAGGCTTTAGAAAATTTATTTTCAAGGAAAAATAGCATACCAAAATTTTCACTTGCGGCGAGGCCTTGAGCTACATACAAAAATTAAAAGAAATTTATGTAAAGGCTTATTAAAAAGGTAGATGCACAAACAGTGTGTGAGCAATAGATTAATAGGTAAATAAAGTTTATTGTTTACATTCTTCATAAATAGAAACCAATCTAAGCGAAAGCTAAAAACATGATTTAACCGAATATTTTTAACTTTGGTTGATAGGCATAAAAATGTAAAGAACAATGACATTGAATGAGCCACTTACGTTTACACGATTCAATTGGGTTAATTCATTCAAGTTTCACAGTAGAAGTGAACCGTGTATTATTAGCTTAGTAATGCTATAGAACTAGAAACTATTACAGTTATTTATAATGTAATCAGGATTATTAACGAGGAATTTGCCTAATTGAGCTTCACGATAATGACTTGAACTTAACGATGAAACTAGTAAAGCCTCGCTGTTTCATCCTTGTTGTATGTTGTATCTAATCTTACATTGAAGTGAAACTTAAGTTTACAAGCATATTAGCCTCTGTGGTGCATCGGTCGTATACACGGCTGCAACGCAGAAGGTTGCAGGTTAGACTCCCCACGAGATATGTCATTTAATAGGTAGTATATTCAAATCAGGTATTACCGATAAATGCCCTGTATTTAATGTCCCATACCAAATAAATGTCGCATATTTAAAATCAAAATACTACCCTTAGCCGCGACACCCCTGGAAAACGACTCCAAGGGCAAGTTCAGCCCTTTGCATAACATTTATAAAAATGTCCATAAAATGCCACCCTATTCTGGGCAGGTACTAAAATATAACGAAGTCTGTTCCAAATATTGGTGGAGCCAAGCATGTGGAATGGTTTGACTTTGACAGCTGCAGTGCAATGACAATGGAGGTCAGTTTTGGAGGTCAGTTATGCTGACATTCTATTTTCGATGTTTATGCTTAGGTCGCTAAAATAAAGCAAATTTAAGTAAGGCTTTTTTGTAGAACGTTAGAGCGCAATCTAGCCCCAACCTAAGCTCTAGCCTTGTACTATGGATATATTTTTAAACCTAAATACTTGCACCTAGTATTTATGTTTATGTTCAGCATTTCAGTCGGGCCTTCCCCCGACGCGCCACGACGAAGTTTCATCTATCTATATTTATAAAATGTTTTGTCCTGAATGACTGACTGATTGATCTACCAACGTGTAACCTAAACCGCTGATAGTAGAGATCTGAAATTTAGATAGGTATAGTGTGTTTTTTATATGACGGAGGCATTCGATAAGAAAGGGATTTTTCGAAACTCCTACAGGATCGACACTTGCACAAGTAAACCCGCGGCACCAGCTAGTTCAAGATAGAAGTTTTTTCATGAATGTTTTCTTAAATCATGACTTGCACGGTTCTAAGATTAATTTTCAATAGATAACATTAATATAAAATAATCGATATCTAACCCGTTTTATTTTTACTCAGCCTCAGACTTAAGGTTCTGTGGTTCATAAAAAGCTTTATTCAAGTTAGAGGCTACTCTACCATACTACTTCGGCGATGAGATTTAAAGGTATCCAAAAAAAATCTAAATTTAACACTGGTTTTCATATTTTATTTATACATTACCTACCTACGGAACTAAATTGACTAATATTCAAACAAAATTATAAGCAACTTAACTTGGATTTACTACCAAGTTTCACAAAGACGACTATAATAATAAAACGGGGCAAGTGCGACACTCGCGCATAAAGGGTTCCGTATCACTATCACAATTGGATATGGAACCCTAAAATGGTTTACAACAACCAATTTTTAAATTTTATAGGAAAATATGAAATATTTATCTTCGATGCTTACTCCCATCAAACGACCGAATCACTGAAAAAAAAAAAACCTTGTCACAAAGAAAATCTGAAACATAAAATAAACTCTTTGGTAAGTAAGGCAGACTAGTATATTTGACAGATAGGGCAGCCATTTTGAATTCCATGACCAACTCGATTTGTCCTCCTGTCCTGACTCGACTCCTTGTTATTTTTGAAACACGTTTGTTGTATGGGAGCCCCTTTTAAATAATTGTTTTATTTCGTTATTAGTATTTGTTGTTGTAGCGGCAACCGAAATACATCTTCTGTGAAAATTTCAACCTTCTAGCTATTACGGTTCATGAGATACAGCCTGGTGACAGACGGACAGACGGACGGACGGACGGACGGACGGACGGACAGACAGACAGACAGACAGCGAAGTCTCAGTAATAGGGTCCCGTTTTTACCTTTAGGTACGGAACCCTAAAAATTGTTAGCTCTTTGACTCTGAAACTCCTCTATTTTTACCCGACTACGGCGAAGCCAAAAGGAAGGGTAATGTTTTTGGCAGTCTATGTATGTATGTATGTATGTATGTTTGTATGTTCCACCGTAGCGCCTAAACTACTGAACCGATTTAATGAATGAGGGGTCAATAGATTCGTAATAATAGGCCGGATGTCGAAGGGTATATACATTTTATTAAAATATTATAATAATATGACGGAATTTAAACCTCAGATTCTACCCTCGAAAAAAATAAAATTAATATAATCACCGCATGTTAGGTATCAAAAGAAAGGTCTTGTCGAGCACATTTTAAATATATATATATCTATATATATCGTTTTGTTTAAGTCAAAATATGTATAATATTGCGGTCGTACAGCTCGCGTGGTCCGTAATAAAGTTGCACAATAAGTTAATAACAAACCAACATTACGTTTGAGTAGGTATTAGATGGTAAAGGTAGTTAATCAGGGTTCCGTACCCAAAGGGTAATAAAAACGGGACCCTATTACTGAGACTTCGCTGTCTGTCTGTCTGTCTGCATGTCCGTCCGTCACCAGGCTGTAGCTCGTGAACCGTGATAGCTAGACAGTTGAAATTTCCACAGATATTGTATTCTGTTGCCGCTATAACAACAAATACTAATAAAAACAATATAAAACAAATATTTAAGAGGGCTCCCATACAACGAATGTGATTTTTAAAGAAAAACCCAACGATACCGCGATTTACTTTTACTACTGGCGCCATCTAGTTTCGCCAGAGTAAAACTATTAACTGGCGTCATAAATATTGTGTAAACGTGAGTCGTGGATATTTTAGGGGATCCGTCCGTACCCAATAGTGATAATGGTACGGACGGAACCCTTCGTGCGCAAGTTCGACTCGTACTTGACCAGTTTTATTTATTATGTAACAGCATAATAAAGTAAATAAAAAACCGGTCAAGTACAAGTCGAACTCGCGCACGAAGGGTTCCTTACCATTATCACTATTGGGTACGGAACCCTAAAATACGATATAATAATAAATAATAACCACGACGCATGTTTACATAATTTATCTTTGACTGACACCCAGTTGCAGAAACGAGTTTACAACTGGCGAAACTAGCCCCCCTTAAATATTTATTTTACCCTTAAATATTTATATACCCGATCAGGAATCAGAAAAGTATTAAATAAAAAAAATAAAGTTTAAAAAACTAAAACCCGACTACGAATATAAAAAAGAGGGTCTAAAAAATAAAGTAGGTACGACCACGGCTGTACCTTGACCATTTTTAACCCCCGACAGAAAAAGAGGGGTGTTATAAGTTTTTGTACCAATGCATTTCTGGATTTCAATCTAAATAATTATCTTCTTGTTTTGCCCTTTTTAGACCCCCATTTTTTATTTATTTACGAAGTCGAGTTTTAGTTTTTAAATCCGATTAAATTATTTTATTCCGCGGGAATATCGGAATAAAAAGTACCTATGTCCTTTTCCGAGGAACTATATCTCTATACCAAAAATCATCAAAATCGGTTCAGCGGTTAAGACGTAACAGACAGACAAAGTTATTTTCACATTTACAACATTAACAAGTAAGGATTTTTAAGACATCAAATTAATTCACGCAAATGTTTTTAAATGAAATGAAAAACAAAATTCACTATCATATTTCACAGTCTAAAAAATTGCCTGAAAAATTAAAAACAGCGTAGGTATGGAAAATAGTGAGTATTCAAACGGGTATTCAAACAGCGAAAAGCAAACGTTTACAGGTGAAATATTTGGGGCAATAAATCTAGTTGGTAAATTTGCCCGCAATGATTTGCTGGTTTATTGTAAAAAATACAATGCAATGCCAAAACGCTGTTGTTTCGTTAGCTTTGCGAATTTGTTTGCTGGATTATTAGGACAGTTTTACTCTCGTTGCACACACCGGGTCGTAAAACGTGGAAGCTGGGCAGAAATCACGTATAAAACCGTAAATCTATATCTATAAATGCTTTGTCCTGATTGACTAAACCGCTGATAGTAGAGAGCTGAAATTTGGAAAGTGTATTTTTAGGGTTCGCTACCCAAACGGGACCCTATTACTGAGACTTCACTGTCTGACCGTCCGTCCGTCTGTCTGTCACCAGGCTGTATCTCATGAACCGTAATAGCTTTCCCTTCCCATTGAATTAAAACGAGAATAACAGAAGAAAAACTTCAGTACTTACAACTTTCAAACATCCGACTCTCCGAAAACCCTATTCCCGTAAAACCACGGACCTAGCAACTAACTCACAGTTTCCCGGGATAAAATATCGGTCCGTTTTACTAGCCTTAACACGTCTCCGCTTTTAGTAAAAACACTAATCCCAAAGAACCTAATCCCGGTTGATAAGGGGCTGCCAAATGTCACGGTGTCACACGTACCACTTTCAGAATATTTTGACAGCCTGTCAATAAGGCAATAAGGTGCTCTTTATTAGAAAATCTAATATTAGACGCGATGACAGCGAATTGAAAGTTTTGGGACGTTTTAAAATAGTTTGAAATAGGTATTTTTATGTTTACATAGTTTTTTTTATAAGTCGTTTTTAGAGATAAACTAGCTGACCCGGCAAACGTTGTTTTGCCTTATAAATTATAGATAGTAGCCGATTCTCAGACCTACTGACAAGGGCGTAGCCAGGATTCTATATAGGGGGGGGCAGGGGCAGACAAAGAAAATCTGAAGCTAATTTTGTTTTAGTCGCGGTTTTTTACATATGAGTAGAGGAGATTAGTAGTGGAGAATAGTAAAAATAAAAATAAAAACACATTTATTAGTTGACTAGTAATCTGCGCGGTTCTTCACAAAATCTTTTTAAAACTTCTCTTACAATTTTTTTTTGGACAATTTTCCGGTGTACGTTGCTATGCAAGGCTGCAAAGTTGGTTTTTGCAGCGAGTACTTGTATTGAAACCTGAGCTAGCGAAGCATTCTAGGATTGAACCACGAGCGCAGCGAGAGGTTTAAATATAGAATGCTGAGCGTTGTAAGGATTTCAAAGGTACAAAATGCAAAAAACTTTGCTGCCGAGTGAAATACACAATTTTGTACCTCACTACAGCGAGGAAGACGCTAGGTGCATTTTTCCGGTAGAAAACTCAATTCGGCACTAACTCTGCAGTTGTTAAATTAATATCTTCGTCGCGGCTGGCCAGTGCAGTTATTCAAAAAAATGAGGTATATATTTTACCTCTCTCCTCAACCGATACTATTATTTTCTTTTGTAAAGTGGGTAGTTATATTTTTGTACGCTATACACGATGTTCCGAGATGGGGGTATTAAGCCGAAAGGGGTTTGTTCTAGACGTCTAGGCGAACAACTTTTGTTTTACAACTTTTGGAAATATGAAGTTGTTTTCGAAAATGTTGAGTTTAAAGTTTGCATGAAATTCAGCTGTTTTTTAGAGTTTTAAGTCATTGGCCTTAATCTGGCCTTAATCTGCCCTTTTATTTAGTCTGGACCACTATAATCTTAACATTAATTGCCTTTATTTACAAAAACAGCTGTTTTTTTTTCAGTGATACAACCTCAAATTTTCGAAAAAAAAAGTTCGAATTTCCAAAAGTCTTAGAACAAAAGTTGTTCACCTAGACCTCTAGAACAAACCGCTTTCGGCTTAATACCCCCTCCTCGGAACAGCCTGTATATAGCGAAAAAATCATATATGATTCCTCGTTTTTGTAAATAAATAAGCAAACAATCTCTAAATCGAATAATTCACGAAAAAAACCTGCTTGATACTAATAATAATAAACAATAAATACGACATTGGCAGATGAGCAAGACTTCGTGGTTCGATGCCATGAACAAAAAAAAGGAATGAGGTTGGCGCTTTTTCAAAGGACTTGCTTTAGAGAAAAGTTTGGATAAGACAGATTCGAATTTTGAAAAGTCTTTGCACGGTAAGAAATCTGCGCGCAAAACAGATCCTTTCCGAGATTGTGTGGTGAAAAAGACCTGCAAAATCACATTTTGCGCGCTACCGTGCAAAGACTTTTCAAAATTCGAATCTGTCTTTTCCAAACTTTTCTCTAAAGCAAGTCCTTTAAAAATGCGCCAACCTCATTTCTCGTGGGGACACTATACCCCAAAAGTGGTTTTTATTTTTTTTCAGTTTATGAAAAAATATCTAACTTACAAAACGGAATAGAGCTTCATTTTATAATCTGCGCAAATTAAACATTGTTTCATAACATAACTAATACTAGCTTAGTTGATTGACCTTTGCAACTCTTTAGGATTCTAGTTTTCCAATCTTTTAAACTTGGTAGAGATCGTGTGCTGCAGACCGCGTGGTTTATTATGCCCTAAACTGGTAACCGACCGGTCTTCTAGGGGGGGGCAGCTGCCCCCCCCTGCCCGTACCTCGCTACGCCCATGCCTACTGAATACGCATATAAAATTTGGTAAAAATCGGTCGCGCCGTTTCGGAGGAGTACGGTAACTAACATTGTGACATGGAAATTTTATATATTAGAAGATGAAATTTATGAAAACACGTAAAGAATACGGCCAAAGACTCGGCCTCGAAAGGTTCCGTACCATTATCAATAAGTCCAAAAAATCTTGACGGAAAGTAAACATTTATTTTTTAAGTTTTGCGCCACGAGATGGCGCCAGTGGTAAAATAAAATGCGAAATCGTAGTTTTTCAAATTTAAAAATCACATACATATATTGTATGGGACCTTTAAATATTTAGTTTTCATATTTGTTGTTACAGCGGCTACAGAAATACACCGTCTGTAAAAAAAATCATCTTTTACTGTCTAGCTATTATGGTTCATGAGATACAGCCTGGTGACAGACGGATAGACAGACAGAGGAGTCTCAGTGATTAGGGTGCCATTGGGTGCGGTCCCTTTGGGTACGGAACCCTAAAAATGGTTAAATGAAAATGCGAGACTGAAGTACAGACAGATTCACAGTTATTTTACATCTGTTAGCTGTTAAATTATATTTTCTGTACGTTGAAGTTGTAAAATTGTTCACAAAGAATGTTATTGTCTCTTCGTATGTACTTTTCTAGAGCATGGAAATGGCCTGCTCACTCAAGCTCACTCGCTAACTGTGGGACACCCACCTAATGTTCATTTCTTCTCATTCTCGTCAAAATGTTTCTCTTACCAAGTTTCAACACATATTTGAACTTTTACTTATTTTAATGAGTTGCCAAGTAAGTACCTACTAAGAATGAGTAATAAGCATGTTTTAAGCAAAAATACTTACTTTTACCTTAGATGAAAAAAAAATAGTAGATACGGTATATTCTAACATTGCGTATTTGAAAAATTAGCTAGAAACACCTACATGCATTTTCATAAAATTATTGTATTTAAAAACATTTACCTTTAAGTGGATCGTCTCCATTCTCTTTCTCCATACAAACGTAGTTTAAATTTTCCTCCCTGGATAAAGACATTAGAGCAAATATGTTTATGCCATAAAACTTATATCTGTCATGACTATCTACCTTTTTATTTTTTTATTTTATTATTTTTTATTATTATTTTAATTAGAAAACAAAAATAAATAAAAAAGGTAGATGCATTGTCATGACAGGTAAAGGTTTTATGGCATAAACATATTTGCTCTAATGTCTTTATCCAGGGAGGAAAATTTAAACTACGTTTGTATGGAGAAAGAGAATGGAGACGATCCACTTAAGAATGATTCAGGCATTTGTAAATAAGCAAAAAGGCATTCTTATGGATTTCAAAAAGATAATCGCAGTGTATAGCACGTGCTCACGCGGCAACGGTTCGACATACGACTGAGGCTGGTGCGTCAGCTAGACGCAGTTTGATCGTCTCATTTTTTGTTTTCATCTAAGATTTTACCTCCTCCCCTTCCCCCCCCCCCTCCCCCCCCTTTCGTCTCTAATTGTCTACCTCACGTGCCCTTACTTTTACTCAAATTAATCAACCAACTAGAAGATGTGACTCAACAAGTCGAAGTTGCTCTAAGTTCTAAGTTTCAATCAAATTACATTGGAAAGCTCTACTTAAGTTAAATTACAGTTAGCAAAGGACATTATGTGTACTCCATGCAGATGAATGAACATGGTTCATTATTTTTTAACTTTTAATACTTAAAATATTGTAGTGGGTAAGTGATTGCGTCCAATATATGTTAACACTAGCTGCGTCTCGATATTATTTATGTAATTTTAAGTGAGAGCGAATTAATGTCAAATTTGTGTCACCGTTTTATTAGAACAATGCGCTTCTATGGTAACACTTCTCTGATCACAAACAAATATTCGTCCAGCCAACACCAAACCCATCGAAACCCAATCTCAGCGTCCCCACGGTACAATAGCACATATTACCAACTTACAGAAGCCTACATACCTACTATATTGCCATACACCTCACGCCTTCCCTCGGGGAATACGCTGCGACATATCCCTAACTACGTTACTGTTGCTGTCACTTCATAAAGCAGTCACTGTCATCGTAAATAATGTCACAGCTGAAGCCGCCCTTATTTATTTACAAAGGAAGTTTCTTTATTAAACACTTCGATCGTGGACATAATGGTGTGTAGAATGCGCGACTAAAGTTGGCTTATCACGGCGCGCGGGGTATCACAAGTCGCGCCGCGTCACGAGTCCGCTCGCGCCGCGCATTTGAAGTACCGAGCCTCCTTTGTATGCCCCTCCAGCCCTAATAGCTGTACCTCACCATTACTGTGTGGGTAGACTAATAGCCAAAGACCTCACAATTTACTGGAGTGGGCAGGCTTAACCACATTCCCTTGAAAAATTTTTGTGTCATCGACACTAAAAAGAAGAGAAATACGCGCTAGCTCCTGTCGCCTCAAGGCAATACCTTCACATAAGCGAGGGCGCGAGCTAGCGCGGCGCGAATTACGATATCTCGCGCCGTGAGAGCCCAGCTTAATAAGAACACATGCGCATAAGTTACCTATTAAACAATAACTGTATCAAAACTGTTTCATCCATTTAGGAGTTACGATCCCACAGGCACAGACACGTTACCTCAAATTTAGAACACCCCTGTTTTTGTTTTACTAGTTTGTTTTCAGAAAATTAACTGTATGTATGTGACGGCGCCGCCGATGTTGATCAGGTTGATGGACTGTCACAGTCATCAGTCAACCTAGCGAAGCGTCATCGTCGATGGTTGTTCGGGGCTGCCATCTTGTCATATTCTGTGATCGAGACGGAGGCCGTGCACCACACACTTGACGAATCGCTTTGTATTTCCGTCATCACGTCTTTCCTAACATAATTGAGTTGATTCCTACTGAGTAACCATTATAAATTAAGGGATGGAATAGTTATTTTGTGAATGTAGACACCAATTGTTAATAAAACTACGATGATTGTAAATGGACACCATTATTTTATATCCCGCGCCCATCTACCTACTTAGTTCTACTGTATGAGTTCTGATGAAGGCCATCCAAGGCCATCCTGGCTCTTCATCAGAAGTGGGATCGAATCCAGCCCAAAACGAGGGCCAAACAACCAAACTGGATGCTGAAAAACGAATGTCAAAAACGTCGAGAAGATTCCGGATTTAAGTTTCAAGAAAATCCGCCGAGTTCATTACGCGCGTTGAAGAACGTGTCCTCTGTGACCTGCTACGCGTGTGGACAAAAAAGGGCATGTGGCAACTAACTGCCCGGAGAGGAGAAACGGTTGTAAGCTACAGTCAAGGACGTAAATCATTGTTAGCACCGCCCTTCCACAGGCATTTGGAAACATATCCGGTGAGTCTGCCCCATTTTATTTGATAGTAGATCTTCATGTTCCCTAGTGAAAGAGAGCTATCGCAACTAACTCGGGTATAACGTATCTACAATGTACTAAGCAAATTCAGAGCAAAGATAAATACAGACGTTTATTGGCAGTTATGTGTAGTGTAGTAGCTAGACGAAATGTGTCGTCCAATCCAGACCTTGGGGGTTCGCTTGTCTCTGTAGACGAAATGCGTCGTCCAAGTTAGACCTAGAGGGCTGGCTTGTCTCTGTGGACGAAACGTGTCGTCCAAACCACATCTGGAGGGGTGGCTTGTCTCTGTGGACGAAATGTGTCGTGCAAGCCATACCTGAAGGTTGGTTTGTCTCGTGGGTGGTTCTGATCAGACGAGATATGTCGTCCGAGTTGGATACTCGTCGCTGGCTTTTCCGAAATGTTGATAGTCGTGGTTGATGAGACTAAAATAGGTAGTCCGAGTCAGACCATTCTCATGGTTGACTTGTCTAGACATAATGTGGTTATTGTTGACTGGTGAAATTCAAGTATCATCTGGATCATACCCCAAGGGGTTGATCGAAGCGATACATTGATTAGTCCAAGTCATTAAGTAATTGGTAGGTACTGATTGTGCGCTGATAAAGAGGAAGATGTTAACGGCAGTCAGGATGAACGAGCGGATTGTGCATTGATCATAGCTTGCTGTTTCAGATAAATCGCCCGAGGACGGTCGAAAGTCAGTCCGGCCGTGACGGCGCCGCCGATGTTGATCAGGTTGATGGACTGTCACAGTCATCAGTCAACCTAGCGAAGCGTCATCGTCGATGGTTGTTCGGGGCTGCCATCTTGTCATATTCTGTGATCGAGACGGAGGCCGTGCACCACACACTTGACGAATCGCTTTGTATTTCCGTCATCACGTCTTTCCTAACATAATTGAGTTGATTCCTACTGAGTAACCATTATAAATTAAGGGATGGAATAGTTATTTTGTGAATGTAGACACCAATTGTTAATAAAACTACGATGATTGTAAATGGACACCATTATTTTATATCCCGCGCCCATCTACCTACTTAGTTCTACTGTATGAGTTCTGATGAAGGCCATCCAAGGCCATCCTGGCTCTTCATATGTATGTAGCTGTATGTATTTACACAAAAAAAAGTACAATATGTAGTATATCCGTGGTCTAGTACTCATAGTACAAGCCAAGTGCTTAGTTTCGGGCTAGATTGAGCTGTGTGTAACGTCGTGGAATATTTATTTATTTATACAAAAGTAGCACGGTTCGGACACAGGCTGGCGCCAGCCTAGTCTAGAATTAAGCATTAAAACAGCAAAAACGCTGCGCCGAACGTCTCACCTCAAACGTCGCACCGTAAAAACACCATTGAGTCTTAGTCGCTCGCCACTCCATCGTGTCCACTAGTTATTACAGCCATCATGAAAAACAGCTGCAATAATTGAGTCTCTTCGAACGTAAATAAGTAATGGTCGGCTGATTCGTCTACAAAATAGGCAACGGGGTTTGATGGGACTAAATGCGAATTACCTCTGTTGCCATGAATTATGAATTGGTTTGCTAATGGCTGTTATATTTAGATATTCACAGCTAACACTCAAGCCTACTTTGATCATTTGATGCTTTCAAAGAGGAAGTAAAGTTGGTTCATTAAATACCACATAGTTCCACTAGAGGGAGCGCGGTTAGCCGAAATGCCTCACGCTTTTAAGCCAGGCTTTGTGTTGTAGGCAACACATTTTGTTTGTCTTTCAAAAAGTATAATAAATACATGATATAACCAATGTAGTTCGTAATAACAGAAGTTTATGCACCGAGTGCAGTTCTACAGCCCGCTTTTTTGTAAAGAGCGTCATATTGAATCCAAAACATAACGAAGGACTACAGAATTTAATTTGTAGTTTTGATAATTGATTGATTGTAGTTTTGTTTTTTTATTATACAATAGCTGCGCATGTAGTGAAGTACCTACGCGCCACGGGCTTGTGTGAAGCTGTTTCTCTGTAGGATTAATACTCGGTGACATGACTATCAACTTTGAAACCGGTCAATCTCCTTTGTTAATTTCTTCATCACAGGACTTTGGCGGAATCGCCATCAGTTAAAAATTCAATTCAATTGTGTGTGTTTGTAGCTTATTCACGGAAAAAGCGCTAACTAGGTAATCCGATTTCGTTGAAATTCGGTATAAAGGTAGCTGGAGGCCTAGAATAGCACTCAAGATACTTTTTACGGGATTAGGAAACCACGGTTTGCAACTTGTCTACACTAATATTATAAAGAGGAAATATTTGTATTTGTGTGTGTGTGTGTGTGTGTGTGTGTGTGTATGTTTGTAATGAATAAACCCAAAAAATACTGAACCGATTTCAAAAATTCTTTAGGATAATATTCCATATCTCCAATTAATAAGGCTTACCATTTGATTTCCTTAGTTCATCAAAGGCAGTATAGGTGGGATGAGACGGGATAAATTACCTATATTTAGTAACGACAGCAGCAGAGATGACGTTGATACCGCTCGCTGATCCTTTGAGCTGCCATTTAAATTTTCTCACGTAGGTAGCTATCATAAATCATTTTAAGCCGCTTCGATCGAAGAAATTTACGTTTTAAGACAATTTTACTTCACAATTATTAGAAACTAGCCGGTCCCGTGGTTTCACCCGCGTAAGTCCCGATCCCGCGGGATTTTCCAAAAACCTTTTCTAAGTATACTACTCACATACAACAAAGAACACACTCTCCAAATGTCCTGTCTCTATAGGACTAGCGGTTTGGACTCTGCGTCGATATATAGGTCATCAGTCAATAATATGTATAGGTTACGATTCGAAATTCATTATTCTTATTCAATTCTAGCTAGGACCTACGGTTTCACCCGCGTAAGTCTCGACCCCGTTGGAATTTTCTAAAATCTTTTCATATTGGATGCCTACATCATTATGAATAACACACTCACAAAATTTCAGTTCTCTACTATCAGCGGTTTAGGCTGTGTTGATCAGTCAGTCAGTCTGGATAAAGCATTTTATAGTTTTTTTTATATAACTTTGTACACATTTTAATATAACTTGCATTTTATTAGCAAGTAGGTATGCGCTTTTTTATATGCGCGTGTGCAAATATACTCGTAGATAGATAGGTCTAGGTAAAAACGGGCCACCGACGTATTTTTTGTTCCATACATTTTGTACGAACTTGCCGCGTTCAGTAGACGCTACAAGCTACAACTCTATTAGTTTCAGATCCGTTTTCTCCGACACTAATAGCTTTGACCGCCGATTTATATTCCGGGACAGAAACTAGTGCATTTGGAAATTAAACCAAGTCAGTTACTGACTCCGAAAATAAAGACGGACTGATTTCTGCCACTGACCCAAATTAAACCAGTTCTGACCCGCGACCTATGTATGTGCTAGTCTGTGAGTTTTACAGCTTTCTAGTTTTATTAATACTTGAAAACTTAAGTTCCATAACCGAGGTTTACGGAACAAAAACAGTTAGGTTTGTAAATCATATTTATTATTGTATCTTACAATAAATAAATAAATATTGCACGATGTTACACACAGTGCAATCTAGCCCCAAACTAATCACTAGGCTTGTACTATCATGGGTCTTCTTTACATCTGAGCGATGTTCCCGGTTGCATCCCTCTCGGGTGCCCGGGGTCTGCTAAAACCACAAATTATTTGGCGTTGGCACTGTAGGTAATTCATCATTGACCATACCTACTGCAAATAGAATTGACAATATTTATACGGCCGGCCGCCTGCATGACACCAACCTTCCTAGGGACTAATCAATTTACCCGCCACCGCCCAGGGAGAACTTAAGGTTTTGCTAGTCTTCTTCAGATCCCTCAGTCGCCTTTTACGAC
Organism: Idaea biselata; assembly: GCA_958496205.1. NCBI lineage: Eukaryota > Metazoa > Arthropoda > Insecta > Lepidoptera > Geometridae > Idaea > Idaea biselata. The sequence goes on along the minus strand of OY292394.1, from coordinate 37,417,230 downwards.
ACCCACGCAAAGAGATGTTGTAACCCTATTCTATGCCGGCAAGGCGGCAAGGCTTTTACACGGCAAGGCTTTTACTATGGGTACCTACTAGACAAAAAAGTTAAGTCATTTGAAATTAGAAACTGTCATGTGTTGTCACATGTTTACAATCATGTGAGATTAACAAAAATGTTGTATCTTTTTGTCACAGCTTTTTGTTATTTATAGCGAGCATCCGATGGAAACTGCGAAATTCCAAATAAAATCTCTTTTTAGCTTATCGATTGACCAGGTATAGTAAATTTCCCCCCACACTCCCCCCCCCCCCCTACTTGCGGAAATGCAAGCGCATCGGAAAAGCGTCATCCCACGCGGTTGATATTTCCATTTGTGAACGAAAATCGTTCCGAATCGATTTATAATTTTGTATTTCGAAAATAGCTTCAACATTTTACCTTATCCTTTTTTTTAAACTGGCCAGCATTGTTCTTTTTTTTTATTTGAACTTATTTAAATCCATGCCAGCCAGACACTTTTGAGTTTAAAATAAAAAATATTATATACCAACGATTGTGTATTTTGATATTATTGTGAAATTTGTAAAATAAGAATAAAATATTAATGTTTAATATTTAAAACGTACACGGGTACACGGACCAATACATAAAACAAACTAGACTTGTGTAAATCGAATAAGATTTTAATTTGTGGACAAATTATTGTCTTCTGTAGGTACCTATTTACCTACGTGCAGTATCACGGGGCTATGGAGCCCCGGACGAAGTTATGTCTGGAGTCAAAATCAAAATTAAGGAACCCATAAAACATAATAAACTCCTGTTAATGTAAAAGAACTTTAATTTATTGATTAACTAGCTGCGCCCCGCGGTTTCACCCGCGTCCCGATCCCGCGGAAATTACGGGATAAAAAGTAGCCTATGTGTTATTCTAGGTGTCCAGCTATCTATATTCCAAGTTTCATCGCAATCGGTTCAGTAGTTTTTGCGTGAAAGAGTAACAAACATCCATACAAACTTTCACATTTATAATATTAGTAGGATTAATTATCTGTTATTTATTACTTGTAGATAGGTAATAAATAACAGATAAAACTAGAGTGCGTTTCATCTTTATTTACCTATGCCGTCATGTTGGTAGCAAAACAAAAAAGTGCAAAATACAAAAAAAATATTATGCTACCTAAAATTTAGGGGGATTTGTATATAAAGAATGAATGAACGAATCTTCCTGTATTCAAGGTTTAGGGTATAGCACATTCAAAATATTTAGGCAAGACTTTTTTGTTTTGCTACCAACATGACGGCATAGGTAAATAAAGATGAAACGCACTATACGTGAAGTATTACGGGGATAGTCCCAAATACTCCAAGTAGGTAGGTATGGTCCAAAATTCCGGGGCTTCATATTTGGCTTTCGGAATTTTGGAGGGCATTCTTCGAGTCAAATTCAAAATCCAGATAACCATTTACGATACAAACACTCAAATACTCATTTATTGGTAAATAAATCATTACATGTCAAATATTAAATAATAAAATTAGGAATTAAAATTGACAATTTAATAAAATATAAGTACAACAAATTACAACAAATTATATAAATCCAATGAATTAAATCTTGATTTACAAATATCGATTTTTATTCGTGCAACGGACTTAAAAACACCTTTTATCCCAGATAATATTTTTCAATTTGAACCCACGTAAGCACGCTTATTTAAACTCTGGCTAAAATGGCTAAAATAATTAGGTTGGTACCTAAATAAATGTCCTTATTAAGTAATTTTACCGATACCTTTGTAAAATGGGTCATTATTTTTACGCGTTGCGTGAAATACCTAAGTAAAATGTACGTGTTGGAGATTTTTTTAAGTTTTTGGTCAGATGCATGCATTTTTTTTAAATATCAAGTTCATTGATATTATCATAGGGAAGCATTATCATTTTCATTAAAAAAAATCCAGAACTCACCTGTCGAATAAATTCTCTTCCAATCACAAAATAATATAATTTTTAAAAATAAAACTTTTCACAAATTCATTCACGACCACTGAAGAAAAAAAAAACAATGACAGCAGCCAGTATCTTCCGAAGTTTTAAAATTCGAACGTATTCGCGCGTGACTCGAGCCGTGCGGACTCCGCGGCGTCTACTACCGAATAGAACCTTCGCGGGCGGCACCTGTTGTGTTCACAGCCTTACACCCACACATTGACACTGCGATGCGTTCGATGGTTCTAAATTTAAATTATTTGGTTTAGTTTCGATGAAGGTTTTATTTTGTGATTGTGGTATTTATGTCTATGGGGGTTTTGGCGGGAATGCGTAGAGGAGTAGTTGCTGAAATTCAATTTTCATGAAACCTAGTTAAAATGCGTGTAAATTGTTCAATTTGTGTGGCATATTTTTGTGTGTGTATTATGGCCATATTTGGTTCATAACTTATACATAAAATTCAAAGTCCTGACTGATTTGTGACTGATCTATGTATCAACGCAGAACCCAAACCGCTGGTCTTAGGCCCGTATTAATAGACCGAACTCAAGATCGATATCAATCTTGAGTTTGCTCTTGAGTTATTGCGCTGATTCATAAACCTATCTTAAGATGCGGTTAAAGAGTGACGTATCACTTGAGTCACACCATATTAATAAATCAAACTCAGCACTCAAGATGTCTCTTAAGATGCAGTTTCGTGTACTCAAGTTTAATCGTGGGTCATACGTGACTTAAGTAGCTGTTTCGGTGTTTTTGTAATTCAGAAACATGGAGAATTCAATTAAGTATTATGATGATATTTTGGGAATGAGTTATTTTAGTTTTTGTGTTTTTTTTCTTTGTTTTGTTTAGTGATTTTTTTTTAATTATCATTTTACAAGTTTATTTTTAGGGCATTATGATGAAGTTGATGATGGCCACGAGGTTATCGAATTAGCTAGCTTAGTTTGGCTAGCTTAGCTTAGCTAGCATAGCTTAGCTTAACTAGCATAGCATAGCTTAGCTTAGCTAGCATAGCTTAGCTTAGCTAGCATAGCTTAGCTTAGCTAGCATAGCTTAGCTTAGCTTAGCTAACATAGCTTAGCTTAGCTAGCATAGCTTAGCTTAGCTAGCATAGCTTAGCTTAGCTAGCTTAGCTTAGTTTCGCGAGCTTAGCTTATTGGCTTAGTTTAGCTAGCTAAACTAAGCAAAGCTAAGTTAGCTAATCTAAGCTAGCTAAACTAACCTAGCTAAACTAAGCTAAGCTATCTAAACTATGCTAAGCTAAGCGAAGATTGATTTAATTGAGTTAACGTTAAAAAAACAGTTTTTTTATCCATAAATAATTATTGCACGACGTTACACACAGCGCAATCTAGCCCCAAACCAAGCACTAGGCTTGTACTATGGGTACTACATATTGTACTTTTTTTTTGTAAATACATACATAATATGATACATAGAAAATATGAGCAAACAACCTACCATAGTGCAAGAACAAAACGTTAACACGTTTTCATTCAAGGTCGCTCTCAAGATCACTCTCAAGATCAGTCTCCAATCTCAAGAGCGATATCAGCTAAGTAGAGCTTGAGTTTTAACTATTAATTAAAGCCTGCAACCTTTGCTGCAATCTTTGCTGTAAGATGGAGACCGCATCTCAAGAGTCACTCAATTGATACGCACTCAAGATCGATATTGAGTTCGGATTATTAATACTGGCCTTAGAGTTATGAAATTTGGAGAGTGTGTTCTTTGTGGTGTGAGGCTAAGAAAGGGATTTTGGAAAGTCCCGCGGGATCGGGACTTACGCGGGTGAAGCCGCGGGATGCTGCTAGTAATTCTATAAAATTTAACAAAGGGTATTATGCAGTCTGGTTCTGTACAGTACTATTTTGAGAACTAATACCATTACTTAGCGCCATGTCGTTTTACTGCATAAACCCAATCCAGCGGATATATCGGGTTAAAATAAGCCTATGTGTCAATCCAGATTACCAGCTATCTGCACATACTTTGTTTATTATTTGTAGACTATTGTTTGACGCATCTTCCTGAAGAATAAACGTCAAATACAAACAACGAAAACATCAGATTATAGTCTGAAATTAAAAAAAACGAAGTAGGTATAGGTACCAAGTGTCCACGCAATCGGTTCATTATTTTTTTTCGGGATTAAAACTTAAACATCCAAATAAACAGACATTCAAACTTTCGTATTTATAATATTAGTGAAATGGGATAATGTAAAATTAAAAGTATTAATTTAATGTTTGACGATTTTGCAGCCTTTAATTTTAAAAGGTAAATATTTAAATCTTCATATAAATTACTTTGCTATCAGACGTACACAGAGACGATCCCAAGGGAGGTCTTAGCTAAGCAATGCTCTATCATATTTACGCTTACGTTAAATGTCATTCCCAAGAACGAGACAAAGGCTAAGGTCAAATGATTAATTTATATGCCAGAGTGTCTCAAAGTAAGGTATTTGGACCCTTTGATTTTCTTGTCATGATAGGCAGGAGTTATTCATTAACATGACTTTAAAATAACTGAAATATTAAGCAGTATTTTACGCAAACAATAATTGATAATAGCTCTCTAAAAATAAAATTAAAACATAGTGAATATCCCGTTATTTAATAATATTTGTAATAGGACACGGTTATTATCTCTGATAGCAGTCGTTAAGTCAAGATAGAGGCCTTAGGGCTCACCTGAAATCTCTCACCACTACAAGAAAAGAAGAAAAAGAATAGGACCTTCTATTTATTAATGTATTATGTTCTGCGTCTAATGCTGTAATTGTGACAATTTTGTCAATTTTCAGTGCGTTGTATTCTTAAGGTGATCGCACATTTATTAGCACCGTACGCTCCGCACGCGCCGTACTTGCTGCATTTTAGAAATCATTGTATGTAATGATGTCAAACCTCGCACGTTTCACCCGCATCGCACTTTATGGATTGCGGCGGGCAAATGTGCGATCACCTTTAAAGTTTAAATAAGTGGGTCCGCACCCATTTAAACTTTAAGAACCACTGGTCTACAGTTTGAATTGAACAAGCTCAGTACAATGAAAGGTAAGTTTCCAGGCTCAGTCGGCCAGAAATAGTAACACCTACGTAAAACAAATAGTAATTACCTTTGTTGTTACTCCAATTAAGTACCGGGACGTAATAGCTTCATTGTTTGCAAGGTGACAGTAAAACAGATATCCGAATCTGAACCGGCTTCTATTATTAGTAACAAATAGTAACAAAGATTTTTTTTTCTTTTTTTGCGTTGTTGGATTGGGTTTAACTCATTTTTCCGGTTTTAATCGCGTTGCTTTTTTCCGTTATCTAGTACCCATAGTACAAGCCTACAAGTAAAAAGTACAACTGCTTTGTTTGGGGCTAGATTGCGCTGTGTGTACCTAACGTTGTGCATTATTACCGCTTAGATTACCTAGATGGTGGGTATTCTAACAACGACGTGACGTTCGAATTTTGATTCATTTTTTTAAAGGTGTGTCAGTAATTTCCCGAACAGTTAAATATAAGTATAATATCCGTTGTCTAGTCACCGTAACACAAGCTTAGTCGCTTACCACGGGGCTAGATGGCGCTGTGTGTTGTTTAGAGAAATTATTATTATTATTAGAACGAAGTTCATATCGCGCGTTGCGAAAGGGGCTAGACGGAAAAAAATTAAGACGAAAAGTTGTATCGACACTTTTTTTTTTGCTTGGAACTTAGCTCCATCAGGGTGTCCCTTGGACACCTCTCAAATGTTTTCATTAGACTTTGGAACTGGTGGAGCTCCTTCGTCAGATACAAGTTTGAAATGGATCACTATCAGGCAATCTTTCTCCTTCTAGTCTCTAATAGAGACCAGTCCAGTTCTATGGCCCTATGTTTCGAGAATTTTCAAGATTTTTCTTTCGCCTTTTATTAAATGATAATAAAAGCAACACGTTTTAATCCGGAAAAATGAATTCATTCCAAATAGTTATAAAGTTGGTACTAAACAGTGTTTTTGTAAAGACTATGACATGGCATAAAGCGCCATCTACTTGCAAACTGAGCTTGTATTATGGATGCTTTTTCAACTTATTTATAAATTGAAAAAGCATTTGAGTTTACATAATAAAGCGGGGCTTTATCGCGTGATTTATACATACCTATATTGTTTTCATTAAAGTTTAGACGTAAAGCTCGCACTGGTTTGGGCACTTGTCCAAATCGTGTAACCAAGCGGACACTGGGTATTATTACATTCGACAACTTGACTGTTCAGTTTCCGAAAATAACTTGCAATAATATTTGACACTGGCTACTATTTAAATGGCTGTAAGAAATAAAAAAAAAACTAAACAAATATCTTATTTTTTTGTAGCATCGTAGCACATAGCTACGTAGTGCTACGACGACGACGTGCTACGAGTCTACGGCGCAGTAATTAATCCAATTATGGTACTATAAACTGTGCCATTGGCAAATATCGATATTTTGCGAGCTGCTAATTTAATATTTTAGCGAAAAAATTAAAATAGTTGTTATCTCGTATAAAAGTATTTGTATTGATTGACTGACTGATCAACGCACAGCCTAAACCGCTGATAGTAGAATGCTGAAGCTTGGAGAGTGTGTTCTTTATATGGTGTAGGATAGGTATCCGATAAGAAAGGGTTTTTCAAAATTCCCACGGTGTCGGGACTTATGCAGGTGAAACCGCGGGAAACAGCTAGTTTGTAATAAACTGATAACTCCATATAATTACAAAAAAAATGCGAATTTTGTGCTAATAAGAGGCCATAACCACAAAATCAACCGATGCACTAACTCGAAAAAAAAACTAGAATCCGTATCACCGTAGCACCTAGCTACGGAGTGCTACGACGTGCTACGAGGCTACGTCGTAGTAATTAATCCTACAAGTTTCTACTGAAGGCACCGCAATTAGAGCTAGAAATTCTCTTATGTAATTATTAGTAATGCCGCAATTTCATTGCGAATATTACTTTATCTCCCGTCCTTCGAGAATTTATCAGGAAATTACTGAATTTTACGCAAATTGCTTACGAAATCTCTCGGAAATCGGCTTACTTACTTGTTTACCTAAAGTACCTATTTATACTTTACCAAATTTAAATATTGCCGTCGGTAGATTTGAACCCATACTCTGACGGCTTTTGTGGCTCGTTGGGTGCAAATGCAATAATAAAGGTTGCGGTTCGCCGAATGCAAGTATTTATGGTTAAAATAAATATTTGTTTCTGGTCTGGGTGTTTTCTATGTATCTTATATATGTATTTACAAAAAAAAAGTAAAAGTACCTACCTATAGTATTATCCGTTGTATAAATAAATAAATAAATAAATTCTGTGAACAACACACAGCGCCATCTAGCCCCGTGGTAAGCGACTAAGCTTGTGTCACGGTGACTAGACAACGGATATAATACTTATATTTTATTTTTCTTTTGTAAATACATACATATTATACATAGAAGGACACCCAGACCAGACACAAATATTTATTTTTAAGCATAAATACTTGCACCCGGCGGGAATCGAACCCGCAACCTCCTGCATTGCAGTCGCGCTCTCGCACGACGCGCCACAGAGGTCGTCATAAATGTATAGTACCCATAGTACAAGCCTAGTGCTTAGTTTGGGGCAAGATGACGCTGTGATACCTCATTTCTTCCCATGGGTGTCGTAAAAGGCGACTGAGGGATCTAGGGGAGACAAGCAAAATTTAAGTTATTTCCGTCCCGGTGCTTGGTCCCTAGAAGGGTTGGTGTCAGGTAGGCGGCCGGTCGTAAAAATATTTCCAAATCTATTTGCCCAAATAATTTGGGGTTAGCGGACCCCGGGCTCTCGAGAGGTATGCAACTGGGAACATCGCTCAGCTGGGAACCTATTTATACTTTATCAAAATTTAACATTGGCGCCAGTGGGGTTTGAACCCATAGTGTGACTGCATCTGTGGCTCGTTGGGCGAAGGCAAACTGCAGTGCAGACGGTTGCGGTTCGCCGAGTGCAAGTATTTATGGTTAAAAATAAGTATTTGTTTCTGGTTTGGTTTTTTTCTACGTATCATATGCATGTTTTTACAAAAGTACAATCAGTATATAGTATAAGTATCCGTTGTTTAGTACCTATAGTACAAGCCTATGTGCTTAGTTTGGGGCTAGATTGCGCTGTGTGTATCGTCGTGAAATATTTACATTTATTTATTTTAAGATGTGGGTTTCTTCGATGTTTTCCTTTATCGTAAGAGCGATTACGATCTTCTGAATGAAAGTTGTGGTATCTACCACTAGACCAACACCGCACTGTAATTATGTTTTACCCGCAGGGTAAAAACGGGACCCTTTTACTAAGACTCCAATGTCCGTCCATCTGTCTATTTATCTGTTTGTCTGTTTGTTACCACGCTGTATCTCGTGAACGGTGACAGCTAGGTAGTATTTTTACAGATGTTTCATTTGTCGCTATAACAACAAATACTTAAAACAGAATTAAAAAAAAAATAGAGCCCCATGCAAGAAAAATCTTTTGATTTGTGATAATGGTACGAAGCCCTCCGTACGCGAGTCCGGCTCGCACTTGACTGATTTTTTTATTTACCTTAAAATAGTAATATGGTTCGGTGAGCTATCGACCAATAACAAGTCTACGGTCTGCTTTTACACTTATTTTACCTAATTCTAGTGAACGAACGCATTTCCCCTACTGACCTAATTTGTTTAAAGGGATTGAGTACCGGAGGCGCGCTTCTATTTTGCTTAGGGCTTCAACTTACAAATGACCTAGTTAAGTATTGAAATATTATTACTTTCTGATGTTTGACATATTAACTTGACAGAAAATTGGTTAACATAGGTATTTGATGTGAAACATCTATAGGCGAGGGTAAACCTGATTGTTGGCGTGGCGATACGAAACGAACCGCAGTAACCCTCCTTTACGACCTCTGTGGCGCGTCGTGCGAGAGCGCGACTGCAATGCAGGAGGTTGCGGGTTCGATTCCCGCCGGGTGCAAGTATTTATGCTTAAAAATAAATATTTGTGTCTGGTCTGGGTGTCCTTCTATGTATAATATGTATGTATTTACAAAAGAAAAATAAATATAAGTATTATATCCGTTGTCTAGTCACCGTAACACAAGCTTAGTCGCTTACCACGGGGCTAGATGGCGCTGTGTGTTGTTCGCAGAATTTATTTATTTATTTATTTATTTATTTATTTACTGCGGTTCGTTTCGATACGATAATACGATGATTCTACTGTCACATTCTGATAGTAGGATGACAGGAGAACCATCGTATTATCGTATCGTTGTCGTATCGAAACGAACCGAAGTAACCCTCCAGGCCGTGGCGACGCATCGCCTCGCTGTATGATGGAATATTATGTAGTACACGTAGCCAGTCGAAGTTTCACATCTTCGTCCCGTGTCGTCCGGCGTCCCGCGACGGCTCACTTTTGTTTTATTACCCGACTGCCCAGGAATTATTATAATAATAGATAAGCGTTTACCTACCTCACCCAAATCATAAGTAATTATGCGGTTTAAGGTGCATCATCGCAAAGTTAGCCCAATACATGTAAAAACGCGGGATAGAAATCCATTTTACTAAGTTTCATCATTTTCGATTCACAAGTTCTCATTTGTTATTAATATTTCTTAGGTCTTGTAAAGTGACATACTCTTGCAACTGTAAGACTGTAGACGAAATGCAAATCTATTTATCACTTAATTATTTAAAAGAAAACGGTAATCAAGATCACTTTCCCTGGCGCCCGGTACCCCATCCCGTTAAGGTAACGAGTTGCCATAGTTTATCTCATGACGATGGATATAGCGACGGTGACCTATAAACTCGATACACCTATCAGTTTACGTATCGGATATCTTGACAAATTGGTAGCTAGTTAGGGAAATGTGCTGTAACATAGAGGTTTTTGTTAACCATATAATGCTTAATATACTGATATTAACTGCAGTTTATCTAACAATATTTTCTCATCCTAGCGATGTTCTTGGCTGCATCCCTCTGGGAGCTCGGGGGCCGCTAAACCCTAAATTGGTTGTTTTTTATTTGGGTTGGTGCAGTAGGTCACCCTCAGATCCCTTAGTCGGCTTTTACGAGACCCACGGGAGGAGATGGGGTAACCCTATTCGATGCCGGGGCTACACTGTGAAGCCGGGGCTACACGGTAATGCCGGGGCTACGTGGTTTATCAAATACTGTCATTTACTTGTAAAAACATAAAAATATAATTAAAAAAAAACTAATACCATCAGTCATACGTGTGATTCACATTGTCGCATATTTACTATTGAACAATAGTGGAACTGGAGCAAAAAACTATACCGTAACAATCCTTACTAACGTTACCAGCTCGAAAGTAACTCTGTCTGTCTGTTCAAATAAGTTTGTATACTTATAAAAAAAAACACTAGAAGGATCTCCTTCCATTACATCGGTTATTTATGAATGTATATTGATCTCATTTTATTTACTTTCGCTTATCAACATTTCCTAATACAGTCGGAAAGCTCCTAAAGTGCCACTAAAGTATACGTTTCAAATCTTAGATTAAAACAAAAAACTAAAGATACGGTACCTAGTCTCGGAAAATGAGACGATAAAACTGCGTCTAGCTGATGCACTAGCCGCAATCGTATGTCGAACCGTTGCCGCGTGAGTAGGGCATGAATCCCGGGATCCCGGGATATCGTAATCCCGGGATCTCGGACGCAAAAGTTCGATATTATAATCCCGGGATTGAGTGATCCGATATCGAGATTAGAGCAATTTACTATTTGGGTATAAATTAAGGTTTTTAGCTATATTTTCCCTCATGGAATGATTGAATAGAACTATTAAAATTAAACCCAAATTAGTCTACCCCTGAGGAAGAGATCTGTAAAGATTTAGAAGCGTAGGGAATTGGTAAAATGTTTAAAACAATAAAAGTAACGTGATTCATTGCAATTTTTAAGACAAGTATTTTTTATATAAGCTCGCATGCAATATTTTACTGCTAACATCATTTTAGTGGTGCGCCTAGAATTTGGCGCGAAAGTTTAGACACTTTCGGGTTTAGGCAATTTGTCCGTCATATTTCCAAAATGATGGGGTGGACGGCCCTCGGGGTAACTTATTTACGTAATGAAACCACTAGAGTCTTAAATATATTAAATATTTTAGATTTAACACCTTTTTTATTGTATTAAATTCGCCTTTTTGACGATATTTTATATCCCAGTATCAATCCCGGGATCCCGGGATTGAGCTCTTAATATCGATATCACCCCGGGATTGAAAACCTTCCGATATTGCATGCCCTACGCGTGAGCACGTGCTGTCACACTGCGATCATCTTTTTGACATCCATAAGAATGCAAATGCCTGAATCATTCTTAAAGACAAATGTTTTTACAAACAAAAATTTTAAGAATATGCATGTAGGTGTTTCTAGCTCATTTTTCGAATACGCAATGTTAGAATATACCGTATCTACTATTTTTGTTTTTATCTAAGTTTCAAATATCCAAAATTCACAAATAAAACACGATAACATAGCGTCCGTATCAAACGAGCTGCTTCCTCTGGTTTTAATAAATTCACCTCGTACTCGATGGGGATCGGATAGCCGAGGGATTAGGAGCGTACGTTTTAAGCGAAATATTCCTATGTAGGAGTTATGTAGGTTTTATCATGTGGATATGGCATTAAGATGAAGCTAAAGTGCTAATTGTGTCAGACTTATTGGACTAAAAAAACTTTGAAAATATTTAAGTTGTTACTTATATTACAGTATTATTTGATATTTATGACCTGCCGATCATGAACGTTCGTGCCGGTTAAGCAACGCTTGGCGCGGTCATTACTTGGGTGGGTGACTGATAATTTGTGTGGCAACAATTCATTTTCCCGTGCTCCTCCGTGCTTCGGAAGGCACGTTAAGCAGTTGGTCCCGGTTGTTATCTCAGATAGCAGTCGTTAGGTCAAGTTAGAGGCCTTTAGTTAGAAGTTAGAGGACTTGAAAAATCCGAAAACCGAAATTTTTGGATCATCCATATATTTTAGTACCTCCATGTCCTCTATATCAACTGTCTGTCTCTCCTGTAGCCATGGACTTAACCATTTTTCCTCTAAACATTCTGAAATTGGATACCTTTTAAAATTCGAACTGGGTTAAATTGGTTGAAACCCATACGAAAAATATATCTCTTTGTATCTATGCGAAGTCCTTTTTATTTATGACCTTTATTTATTTAAAAATATGTTTTTCAGTATATACTTACCTTGAAAATAATAATAATATCGTGATAAAAGCCAATTTATTAATTCAGGTCTCCTACTTAGCTATCTAATCGTAAAAAGTTTTATCGCAAATAGTTAGATAGTTTTTACCTAGTAGTAGTAGTAAAATTAATATTTTGTATTTACACCAAGAACTAACTCGCATATATATTTTTTAACAATATTTCTTAGTGTTTAACCACACTTAGGGAAAAACTACTTTTTTTGTTGAAAATATGCTTAATCCTGAAGAAGGGACCTGTAAAGGTCTCGAAACGTTAAGCGTTAAAATAATGCTAAAAGTAAAAAACACCACGCGATTAAAATCAAAAATGTCTTTAATTTCGAAAATATGCTTTTTTATTGTAGTGTGTTATTTGTAATTAATTTTTAGTAATTTAAGTTTATTTATTTTTTTTGACTAACAAACTGTCTACTAACAATTTATGGATTGAAATTATCTGAAATAAATGAATTATTATTATTATTATTTTTGGTTATGATTTTTTTTTCATCTCGGTTTTGACACCGGTATAATAAGTCTAGCCACGGGCCTAAGCCAAGTGATCTAAACTGTTTGATGCTGTATTTAAGATAACAGGGAGCGTTTCCCGTTCGATTTGAAGAAATTTACGTACAATTCTGCACGTGTTTAAAATTACCGCCTTCTGTAAATTAACAAATGTAAACTTCGGTAACTCTAAGCTTTTAATGGATTGATGTAGTTGCTTTGGGATAACTCCAGTTGTAGATAGGACTATGGGGACTATAGAGACTGATTTTAGGTGCCACATTCTTATGATTTCGTCTTTCAATTCAATATATTTAGTCAGTTTCTCAGTTATTGTGCTATGTAGGTTATGCGTATTAGGGATGGCGATGTCAATGATAATGGCGGTTTTCTGTATTTTATTAATAAGTAATAAATCAGGTCTATTGAAATGTATGGTTCTATCTGTCAATATCCTCCTATCAAAATATAGTTTGTAGTTATTATTTTCCAGTATATTGTTTGGTGTGTATTTGTAATATGGAACTTTGGATGCTAAAGGTATGAGATTGTATTTTAATGCGAGGTTTTGATGAATAATACTAGCTACTTGGTCGTGTCTATGTTTGTAGTCTGTTTGTACGATTGCCCTGCAAGCGCCAGTAATATGTTGGATAGTTTCGGACGCACTATTACAACGTCTACAAAGGTCTGTGGGGAGATTTCTGGTTTTAATTATGTGCTTTTGATAGTTTCTGGTTTCTATTACCTGATCCTGTATAGCTACCATGAAACCTTCGGTCTCGGGGAAGAGTTCACCATGAGTGAGCCAAGCGTTCGACGCATCTTTGTCGACATGAGTTTGGCTCAAGTCCTGGCGATGTCTTCCATGTAGAGCCTTCCGGTTCCATTCTTCTATTTTTGTCTGTCTGTCTGTCTGTTTTTCGTTTTTCTGTAGGTTACTGTCTCTGAGATTAAGAGGAGTAAGTTTTTTATCATTTTGAACTATTGCTGTGTGAAGATTTGATGTCATTGATTTTTTATGGAAATACGCCCTGAGATTACTAATTTGCTTATTGTGTAAATTTTGAATTATTATTATTATTAATTATTATTATTATTAAACATTTTACCCGGCGGAACTCGAACCCGCGACATTCATTCTACAAATTCTTTGATTATTCGTCCTTTTAACTATTTACCTCAAATCAGAAGGAGCTCATTGGCCTAGCTGTACCTGCCGATCTTGAATGGTCGTGCGGGTTAAGCAAGGCTTGGCGCGGTCATTACTTGGATGGGTGACCGATAATTTGTGTGACAAAAATTTACTTTCGCGAGCTCCTCCGTGCTTCGGCGCGGCACGTTAAGCAGTTGGTCCCGGTTGTTATCTCCGATAGGGTCAAGTTAGAGGCCTTAGGCCGACCTAAAAACTCCAACACTAGGTGAGCCACACCACTATACGAAAAAAAAAAAGAAAGACCTTAAATCAATGTTTTAAAATCCAAACACAACAGCAAAAGTAACTAAAACTGAAATCCTACTAATCCCGTCTAACTCCCCAACTTCAGTTTTGTAAATCAAAACTTTAATGGCTGCCGTTTCGTTTTACTTGCTATAACAAACACAAGCTTTATCTAGAAGCTTCTAGATTTTCTGATGTTTTCGCTATGTTGGATTGAAATTAAACGAGTTTTTTGGTTTTTAATCGCGTGGTGTTTATTGCTTTTAGCATTGTTTCAATGCTCAACGTTTCGAGACCTTTATAGGTCTTTTCTTCAACATTGACTGATTAAGTAATAAGCACGACGTGATTGAAACCGAAAAAAAAGTTTTATTTTAGAAGCTTCTAGTCAAGTTTCCAGTCAAGTTGGCTTTAGCCAACCGGCTGAGTCAAACTTGACTGCTAACGACTGGTAGTACCTACCTACTTTCCCGCGTCGCGTCGGGCGACTCGACAATGTGTCAAATTTGATGGTATCCTAACCGTGCTAATAGTATCTAATGTTCCCGCGTCCCCCGACGCGGACTTTTTGAAATCTTAGGTTAGTTATTGACCTAAGGAAGGAACTCCTTCCTTCCTTTCAGGAAGGAAGGTCGTAGAACGAAAGTTTTTCCTTGGCATGTCAGGAGGTAGCCCTGTATAGTTTAGTTAGTAAATCATTCAGGCGTTTGAATTTTATAAGTAAAGATAGTAGGTTGATCGTTTTTACATCCGACAAAAAGTCTACTGTCTACTTTCCCCTAACAGGTTATGTTCCCTTTCGGTTACGTTCTGTTCCTAATTACGGAGTAGGAAACCTACTTGGCAATTTGCAGCGATTGCCGCCATTGATACCATGTTTTACCGGAATTCAATCGTGCACCATCTAGATTGCAGGTTGGTACAATTGTTCCGTGATCGATTTTTAGTGTACCAGTGGAAATGAAACGACTGCAATCACTTGCAATAGCTGCCTACACACGCGCCGATTGCACCGGTGGATAAGTACCTTGTATTATGTACTTCAGGAATATGAGTATTTTACGTACGAGTCCCGAGTTGGTCCCGTAACATCTTGGGAAGATCTGAAGATAACCTTCGGAATGATGAGCAGAATAGCAACCCAGAATTCAGTTAATTACTAATTTTTGAACTTGTATCAATAGAATCGGTTTCTATCAATAGAATCAGCATCTAGGTACAAATTGATAGAGCACCTGAACTCACCTTCTCATCAGAAAACTCCTCAATCATTAAAGTTACTGTTACAATTTTGATGATTTTAGTGGCAGTTGTAAATACACTAATCAGGGTAGAGTACAGAATTAATTTAAAATATTTAAAACCCGACTTCAATACACAAGGTCAATATCTCCTACATACAGTGCAACCAACTTATCTGTTATGTAAACTGAAGTCGGGCAGTTTTACTGGGTAGATAGATAGGTAGGTACCTACGTAGTTTAGCTGCCCTACTTCAGCTTACATAACAGAAAAGTTGGTTTCACTGTATGTAGGAGACGTTTTTTGTCCATATATTAAGTCAATTTTTAAATTTTTCTTTCATAATAATATCCCGTCCACCGCCGTTTTAATTTTCGACATACTGTTTGGGCTCCAACCCAACAGTATGCAGAACTACAAACAATAAAATACCGTAACAAAGTAAATACACCACACCCTAATGTAGGCTCCGAGCAGATTACCACTATCTATTGAGGTCGGTGCCGGACGCGACCATATTCTACGGGCCACACACCAAATAACGGACCTGTGTACAATTGTACATGAGGCCACTACAAACTCCGTCATTTCAATGAAATTTAGCATAGCTACTTCGTTTTAGGGTTCCATACCCAAAGGGTAAAAACGGGACCCTATTACTGAGACTTCGTTGTCTGTCTGTCCGTCCGTCTGTCACCAGGCTGTATCTCATGAACCGTAATAGCTAGACGGTTGAAATTTTCACAGAAGATGTGTTTCGTTAGCCGCTACAACAACAAATACTAAAAACAAAATGTGTTTCAAAAACAACAAGGAGCTTAGTACAATGTTGAGGTCGCTTCTGTTTGGTCAGGACAAATCGAGTTGGTCATGGAATTCAAAATGGCTGCCCTATCTGTCAAGTCTGCCTTCACTTACCAAAGAGTTTCTTATAAGTTTCAGATTTTCTTTGTGGTTTTTTTTTGAGTGTTTCGGTCGTTTGATGGGAATAAGAATCGAAGATAAATATTTCATATTTTCCTATAAAATTTAAAAATTGGTTGTTGTAAACCATTTTAGGGTTCCGTATCTAATTGTGATAGTGGTACGGAACCCTTTGTGCGCGAGTGTCGCACAAAGGGTGTCGAGTGTTTAATTTCAGACTACGGTCTGACGTTTTGGTTCTTTGTATTTCACATGTTTTTCTCAGGAAGATGTGTCAAATCATAGTCAACAATTAAAAAACGGTCTGCCTGTCTGCTATGCTAGTACATAGCTCAAAGAGCTATTTCGTATCATCTCATTTTTACGATAGATAGTGATAATATCACATAGCCTTATTAATAAACGTGGAGTAGGACAGAGTAGTGAAAACATGCTTTGACTTTATTCGTGACAAGTAATCTACTTATAGCCTATACTTACACTATACCTACTTAAGAGGATAGTCTCCATTCTCTTTCTCCATACAAACGTAGTTTACATTTCCCTCCCTGGATAAAGACATTAGAGCAAATATGTTTATGCCATAAAACTCATATCTGTCATGACTATGCATCTACTTTTTTATTTTTTTCATGTTATTATTTTATTATTATTATTTTAATTAGAAAGACAAAAAAGGTAGATGCATTGTCATCTATACTAATATTATAAAGAGGTAACGTTGGTAACGTAGTTCTCGAATGGAGACCGCGGATCGGAAAGCGCAGCGTTGGACGTCCACCAACGAGATGGACGGACGACTTAGTTAAGGCCGCGGGTTCACGATGGATGCAGGCCACTTATGACCGAAGCATCTGGAAATCTATGAGAGAGGCTTATGTCCAGCAGTGGACTTCTTACAGCTGAAATGATGATGATGAACGTTGGTAACATGTAATGTATGTATGTATATATGTATGTATGTATGTATATTGGGAGTAATCTCCGAAACTACTGGACCGATTTCAAAAATTCTTTCACCATTAGAAAGCTACATTCACCTTGAGTAACATAGGCTACTTTTGATCCCGATATTCCCACGGGATCGGGACTTACGCGGGTGAAACCGCGGGAATCTGCTAGTTATTAATACTAATATTACCAACGTTACCTACGTTGGTAACATGTATGTATGTATGTATATTGGGGGTAATCTCCGAAACTACTGGACCGATTTCAAAAACTCTTTCACCATTAGAAAGCTACATTCACCCTGAGTAACATAGGCTACTTTTGATCCCGATATTCTTACGGGATCGGGACTTACGCGGGTGAAACCGCGGGAATCTGCTAGTGACAGATATAGGTTTTATGGCATAAACATATTTGCTATAATGTCTTTATCCAGGGAGGAAAATGTAAACTACGTTTGTTTGGAGAAAGAGAATGGAGACTATCCTCTTAAGTATACTTCACCTATACCTATAATTTCAAAGTTGGCAGACAGAAATAAAAAGTAGTAAAATTACTGCGAACTTACTCCACGTTTATTATAGGGCTATCAATTAATACCTACCTCTTTATTACAAGCACCAGTTCATTCGACATTCGACAGGCAAAAAATAAACTGATTTAGCGTAGCCTATATTTCGAGTTCAGCGATTTTAATTAAACCCGCCGCTTATGGTGTTAAAAGAATTAAGAGACGGGTTTCAATCACAGCGCCAAACGACTATAACAAAGCACAAATTATACAATTCAAGGAACAAATTGTATTTCGGGAATTCTCTTCACGTTTTTGTCGGAAAAAATTAACCCTTTTACAAAATTCAGGTACGAAATTGATAAATGAAGTGTAAATCTCGATAAAAGAAATGAAATTTGAGTGAAAATAGACTAGCACTCGCATTATCTATTTACTCTCTTACTTAGAAAGGATGATTAACAGATGACTAAGTTATGTAACGTTGGTCTCTGTCTGTCAACTTTGAAACTTCATGGCACAGTGAAAGGCAAACGATATAGTTTATCACCGTTTACAAGTAATAAGGGCTAGTTGAAAGGGCTAGTTGATAACAGTTTGTAAACATTTTTTTATGTGATATTTTATTGAAACCTAACCTAACATATAAAAACATAGCTGCGTCCCGCGGTTTCCCTGACCTGATCCCGTGGGAATATCGGGATCAAAAGTATGTTGTATGCCTATGTTACTCAGGGTGAATGTAGCTTTCTAATGTTGAAAAAAAAATGTAATCACCCCTGTAGTTTTTGAGTTAATTCATTACAAACATACGACACACACTAAAATACAAATCTTTCCTCTTTATTTTATAATATTAGTGTAGATAATTAAATATTAGAAACTTAGTTAAAACTAAAATTAAATAATCTCCATCTATCTGTATACCAAGTTATTGCAATCTTTTCAGTAGTTTTTGCGTGAAGAAGTGCCATCAAAAGTACCTACTCTTTTACCCACATACGAAAAAACTTTTACATTTATAATACCTACCTATTGGTACTATTGTACAATAGGATTCTCGAAATAAGCAGTCCTTTGTAAGCAAGTCCTTTATCAAAATAAATTATCTAAGTCTATGACTTTATCTCGCTTTTTCTCCTCCCTTTTAGATCTGTGTTTTATGCAAAACAAACTAGGTAGGTCTCAGAAACTCATCATAGAATCTTTCCCTCTATTATACTGCGTAATTTATGTACTACGCAGGCCACTTCCAGTTCAGTAAATTCAAATTTCAGTTACTCTGAAGCGGTAAATGTTCTATACATTATCATTTTATGTCTTTATTGCCTTTATCATTGAGTTTTCTCTTTGTTTTGTTTAAAAATTCTCGTTTGTTACTTACAAACTTGGGTACCTACAACCGAAAGACGATGAAAATAAACTGCAGATTTTTTTGTTTGCCGCGATGGACTTGCCGAGCATATCAAAAAAAAGCAACGCGATTAAACCGAAAAAATGAGTTTAATTTTAGATTAGCATCGCAAAAACCAAGAAATCGAGAAAATAAATGTCTAACACTGACTAATGCCAAACAAAGACTTTGTGGGTCACAAGTCTTTGTTTGGCATTAGTCAGTGTTAGACATTTATTTTCTCGATTTCTTGGTTTATGGTCTTGGTTTTTAAATATGCTTTTCAACAATTATTTGTAAATTCAAGATTTTAGTAATTATTTTTTTGGGTATTTAACATGTTGGTAATATCCATTTTCTCGTTGGGAGTCAAAAAGGTGGAGAAGAACGCACATTTTTAAAACCGTAATGAACTATTTTTAATCTCCTCTTGCACGATAAGAAAAAGAATTACTATTAAGAATTACAACCGGGCACGCTCTCGGCTGATAGAAAAGTTTGCAATCTAGTGTTCCTTCAAAATACCAGTAACAACAGATAATTAAATTTGTGCGGCTCGGATTCTTACTTGATTTTGCAGTTGACATGAAGTTATTGGTTTATTTTTCATCGTTTTTACTGTAATTTTCTTGAGCTCTTTGTTTGAGAAAAGATTATTTGATTTTACTTTAACTGCAGTTTCTTGAACTAAATATCGTAAATAAAAGATAAATTGGAATCAACGATACCTTTTGCGTTACTGGTTTCGAAATATCGGACTTTTCTTTATATTTAATTTTCGGATTTTAGACAACGGATATAATACTTATAATTATTTATCTTTTGTAAATACTTATATACCTACTTACATATTATATAGAGGTGATATAGAGAGACACCCTCGTTCTTCATAGTAGAACGTGGTAGACCAATAATTTTAGTTGATTTAAACTGTGAAAAACATTTTTTACGTGGGGAATCTAGCTATGACCATCAGGTCACTCCGGGGAATTTATGAAATCCTGAGGATTCGAGAGTTGTCCAGTAGTGTTTGTCTATGGTTCAGAATTATCAAATCGTAAGTAGTAGCATACTATACGAGAATTTTTTTATCGATTTTTTGTCTATTTTTCTTGGTTTCAGGAAAAGTAACGAAAAATGTTTTAACGATTTTAAGAGTATAGTCTGCATTCTCTTTCTCCATACAAACGTAGTTTAAATTTTCTTCCCTGGATAAAGACATTAGAGCAAATATGTTTATGCCATAAAACCTATATCTGTCATGACAATGCACCTTTTTATTTATTTTTATTTTCTAATTAAAATAATAATAAAAAATTAAAAAATAATAAAATGAAAAAAATAAAAAGGTAGATGCATAGTCGCTCATGCATGACAGATATAAGTTTTATGGCATAAACATATTTGCTCTAATGTCTATATCCAGGGAGGCAAATTTAAACTACGTTTGTATGGAGAAAGAGAATGGAGACTATCCTCAAAGTAAGACCATGATTAGGTATAAATGGTTTATTTGAGTTTGAATAGAAGAAATCTCTGAAATATGAACTTACCTACCCAAACTAGAATTCATAGAAATTCTGAGTTTGTTTTCTAGAAATTACAAACTTCAACATTTCAAGAAAAACAAAACATTTAATGGTTTCCATAAGCTTACTAATAGATCGTTTATACAGTGCGAGCTAGCGTGCGAGTTACTGCCTATTATATACTACTCGTACGCTAGTAAACGGCCTCTGTGGCGCGTCGGGCGAACGTGCGACTGCGTGCAGAAGGTTGAGGGTTCGATTGCAAGTATTTATGCTTAAAAATCATAATTGTTTTTGATCTGGGTGTTTTCTATGTATCATAATATTAAATAAATATTGTTCAACGTTACACACAGCGCAATCTACCCCAAACTAAGCACTACGCCTGTACTATGGGTACCTTACCTACTAAACAACGAATATACTACATATTATACTTTTTATTGTTGTAAATACATACGTCTTAAGATACATAAAAAACACTCAGATCAAAAATATTTGTTTTTTTAACAAAAATACTTGCATCCGGCAGTAATTGAACCCGCAACCTTCTACAGTTCAGTTCTCCTTCGTCCGACGCGACAAAGAGGGCGTGTAAATGATCACAGCAAATGGTACCATGGAGCCTGTTTTCGCCCTAAGAATCGTTATGGAGAAATACAGAGCGAAGAATACGTATTACCCGTTTCTGGGCTTGCAGAAGGCCTTCGACTGCACCATAATACAAGCTGACCAACTTACCATCGGGCTAGATAACGCTGAGCTGTTTGATGCTCACATAATTTATTTATCATTTATTTACAAAGTGTCCTTCGCCTCACGCCAATGAACGATTTATTTTAACTCCGCAACTTGCATGCATAAATCAGCATTCAGATCGTACATCTCCATACAGGAACATACATTTAAATACACGTACATACATTTACATACAATGAACACGTTAATCGAGATTCCAGTTGCGCGCACAAGTTTTAAATTGTAAAACTCCTTCGGGATGCGAAAGTCTCAGACGTTGAACACTAAAACAATATAGTTGGTAGTTCTGATAATTTAACTTTGTAAAATTAATTCGGATAGGTAGTTAGACTGTTTGAGGTAAATTTTCATCTCAATCTTCATTGCTAGAATAACACTGAGTTTAGCAAGAGATAATACTGGAGGTAAGTAATTAGTAAGCATATTTATTTATATTAATAAGGTGAGGTATTAATTCACGGTTTTCTTCTTGTTAATCTAATCTTGCGGATCTATCTTTTACCTAATAATAAAGGAAGAGAGGACAAAACAGTTTGTACTCGGACGCAAATTAAAAATAAAAACTGGCCAAGTGCGAGTCAGACTCGCGGACGAAGGGTTCCGTACCAATATCAGAATTGAGTACGGAACCCTAAAATGAACACTGGACCAACCAATCCGTGAATGCGTTGCAACAGTAAAATTCATTTTACCACTTACGCCGGTCTATTACTCCATCACTAGATGGCGCCAGCGGAAAAATACATCCCGGTTTCGTTGCGTTTATATATGCGACACACGGACAGACAGACAGACGAGTCTCAGTAATAGGGTCTCGTTTTATTATTTGGCAACGGAACCCTAAAAACAGGAATCGAAAAGTGGTGAAAAGGAGGTTTTTCTTTATACTCTCGTTGTATAAAGAAGCACGCTTCGACTAGCCCGTCAAAAAGTCCTCTTTAAACTTAGATAAAAACAAATAAGGGCACATACGGTACCTAGCCACGGCAAATGAGACGATAAAACTGCGTCAGCTGACGCACTAGCCTCAGTCGTATGTGGAACCGCTGTCACGTGAACACATACTGTCACACTGCGATTCCTAGCTCATCTTTCGACTACGCAATTTTAGAATATACCGTATCTTTCCCTGTAAGAACATCATTGTCTTTAAATAAAAATTCTCCTTCACCGTATTCAGTATTTATTCTATTTAACACATGGGCCCTGAGAGAGCGTCCGTCGTCGTAATATAATAAACGGTGCAACAGAGGCACATAACTAGTTACAAACTCCACAACTTCTGAGGCCATGGATTCTTAAAGTCGCCCGCAACGTTAGCGAACAACTTTAAAGAAATATGTTGAATACGGCACGGATTCTCCGCATTTTGTAATATTTTATGATAAAACGTAGCGTTTTCGTATAAAGTTACTTTGGTTGGAGGTCCGTGTCGCTCGTGGCCATTAGATTTAGCCCTCCGTTGTCCCAAACGTGACCCCTGAATGGCATTAAAAAACCAGGCCAAGTGCGAGACTCGCGCACGAGGGTTCCGTACCACTATCACAATTGGATGCGGAGCCCTAAGATGAACACTGGACCAACCATTTTGTGAACGCAACGCAAACATTACAATTTATTTAAACATTGGAGCCAGTCTTTCTCCGGTCTCACTAGATGGCGTTAGTGGTCAAAATACATCGCGGTATCGTTGCGTTTTTCGGTCCCTGAATCACATTTGTTGTATGGAAGCCCCTCTTAAATATTTGTTTTAGACAAAACGTCACGGTAGTCGGCGCTAACTGGTAGTCCGCGCGCGACTATAGTTGCAGCCGAAACTGCAAAATCCCAAAAACAATCGAGCACCCAAAGACAGGAACCATATTAATATTTCCTGTGGCTATGACGTCACAGCAGGTATTAAAAAGTCGGCACGCTCGGTTTCAATACAAATCGAGATACATGTGACCTCTAGCTATATTATTATGTATGTCTGTGGGTGAGATAATGTTTAAAACCTCACTCACTTAGGCACCTACAATAAAATTACTGCCGAATCAAGTCTCTAATGTAGGTCTCTGGCAGCATGAGAGTGGATCAAAAAACACCAAGGTCTGGCCAAGTACCAAAACAATAATAATATTAAAAAAACACTCCCTTTTCAAATAAAGAATATTAACATTATAAAGGCCGACAACTTTGTACAAATATACCTACATTTTCATAAGAGGAATAGGTACCTACCTTAGTGAAATCTCGAGGTCCTTGCATAATTCATCAGGCGTAGAGGTAAACTTTGATTAAAACAAAAAACTAAAGATACGGTACCCAGTCTCGGAAAATGAGACGATAAAACTGCGTCTAGCTGACGCACTAGCCTCAGTCGTATGTCGAACCGTTGCCGCGTGAGCACGTGCTGTCACTCTTTTTGACATCCATAAGAATGCCTTTTTGCTTATTTACAAAGCCTGAATCATTCTTAAAGACAAATGTTTTTAATATGAAAATGCATGTAGGTGTTTCTAGCTCATTTTTCGAATACGCAATGTTAGAATATACCGTATCTACTATTTTTTGTTTTCATCTAAGGAGGTAAAGCCTAAAACTTTGGTGCTCGAATCCAAATCTCGAAGGATAAACTCTCTAAATACAAAAATAAAGAAATGTTTGACGAAATGATACTCCGATTTATAGGCAACTTTGTGATTTAGAGGAAATTATTTAAAAAAAGGATCAGAGGTTGACTTATCCGACAATTTTAACTGAGTTTCGGAACAAAGGTTGTCCAGCTTGGATATTAAAATTGGCAATTTGTCGGATTATTTTCAATCACGCGGTGGTAGATACAAGAATATAAGTACTTACGTATTTTTGTACTGGATTGGTAGGTATATTGAATTATTGCGCCTAAATATTATTAATTTTTGTTCTTACTAGTTCACTTTTGGAGCTCTGACTACTCAAAATTTAAAAATGTAATCACAAACAGATTCATTTTAAGCACCTGCCCTCTTGCGCGTGGTTCCGTGCCTTAAACGCGACTTATCAATTCGCATTGCGCCTTATGAATCCTGTGTCATTCTCATCCGTCTTTATTTTGCAGTTTTAAAGATATTATATACGCAATAGGTGTTTTCTATGTATCAAATAGGTATGTATTTACAAAAATATATATTTAATACTAGCTGACCCGACAGACGTTGTCCTGTTTTTTTTTTTTTTTTTTTTTTTTTTTTTAATGTTAGTTACCGTACTCCTCCGAAACGGTTTTACCGATTTTTACCAAATTTTATATGCGTATTCAGTAGGTCTGAGAATTGGCTACTATCTATAATTTATAAGGCAAAACAACGTTTACTTACTTACTTACTTACTTCCAGCAGGGGACGCCGCGAGCCGGGCGGGTGATCTGCCCTTCCATGAGGGCCATTTCACCCAATTCCCCTATCCCTCCCTTGGGGAGGCCGAGGGACGCCCGGCAATCACGGCTTTCTGTCGAACCTACCTGTCTCTTTACAGAACCTTACAATCTGCTCCACCTTCAGATTTTCGATGTCCTGTGCTTCTAGTAGATCTGTTCCCATGTTTTCCCATCGTATTAGTGAGTACATGGGACATTCGGCGAGCAAGTGGAAGCTGGTTTCCTCTGTCTCCATGCATTCTGGGCAAGTGGGATCTGTTTTCACGCCTATGAGTGTCAAATGTCTGTTCAGTCGGCAGTGTCCTGTTATTATTTCTATAACAAGTCTCATGTTATCTCTTGTGAGTTTTAACAGTCGACTGGTTTTCTTTGAGTCTAGCCCTTTGATGAATATCTTCGACTGTCTCATGACAGGTGAGGATGTCCATCTCCTATTTGTTTCCGCTGTTATGCTTCGGCTGATTGCACCCTTCGTAATTTTGAGGGCAATTGGCAGCCTGGGTTCAGGACCCATCTGGTTCTCATCGGCTCCCTTCCTAGCCAGTTCGTCTGCTATCTCATTACCTGTGTTGCCCTCGTGTCCAGGTACCCAGGCAAGTGTAACATCGATTATTCTGGATAGTTCCTCTAGTCTTTCCTTGCATTCCTTGACCAATGCTGATGTTGTTTCTGTCTTACCGAGCGCCTTCAGTGCCGCCTGGCTGTCACTGTAAATTGTGGCCTTGCCTGTGTCTTTTAGGTGGCCTACCATTTCAGCACATTCCATTATGGCGTACATTTCTGATTGGAAGACGCTGGCGTACTTACCTAAGGATATTGTTCTATTTATCTCTATTCCGTTTTCACATATGATATGGATACCGGCGCCAGAGAGCTTTGTTGTCTCTTTCCGGGAGCCGTCTGTATAGCAGACTGTGCCTGCACTATCCAGCCTCCAGTTGTCTCTTTGGCCTATGTGAATTCTGTATTTCTTATCAAAGGTCCTTTCCTTCTTTATTAGGTCATTATTTGTTAGAACCATTGATAGTTTGTCTTCGTAGTGCTTGCTGATCTTGGCGTGGCCTTCGTCATAGAAGTTGCCAGTCCATTGACCAGTGCTTCTTAGTTTGAACCATTGTTCTATAGCTCTCCTTTTTATTTCTAGGTCTATGGGGTTCAATCCTAGAATGATCTCTAGCGCGGCTGTGGGTGTTGTTCTCATCGCGCCAGTGGTTAGGAGAGCGGCTAATCTTTGGACCTTGTCCAGTTCTTGTTTATTCTTACCTGCGCTGGCTGAGTGCCACCATACTAGGGCGCCGTGTACTATTCTCGGTAGGATTATCGTCTGATATATCCACAACACCATAGCTGGCTTAATTCCCCAGCTTCTACCTATTGCTCTTTTACACTGCATCATGGCCATTTTCGCCTTTGAGCATGTGTTCATTATGTGTGTCTTGAAGCTTAGTTTGTTGTCCAGTGTAATACCTAGATATTTGACCTCATTCACCACCTCTAGGTCTTGGTTATCTAGTTTTACTGGTTCAATCCATCCTAGTTTTCTCTTTTTGGTGAATAGAACTAGTTTGGTTTTGTCAGGGTTTAGGTTTAGGCCTTTACTCCTGCACCATTCTAGTGCTGCTTTCAGTCCCCTGTTCATTATGTTACACATAGTGCTTAGGACTTTACCTGTTATTAGGAGCACACCGTCGTCAGAGTAAACCTGTGTGTAGATGTGCATCCTGTTTATCTTGTCTACTAGTTCATCTATCAGTAGGCACCATAGCAGTGGCGATAGGCATCCCCCTTGTGGGAATCCTCTTTTTGCCACCACCCTGCATGTATTGCCTGCCAGCTCCGCTTGTATCAGTCGGTGTTTTAACATGTTTTTAATCCACCCTGATATGTCTTTATTAATGCCTTCTCTGTTCAGACTTTCTTCTATCGAGGCCGGGGTGGCCCTATCGAATGCCCCCTCGACGTCGAAGAAGCATCCTAGCGCGTATTCTTTGTTGCTTAGCGATCTCTGTACTCTATTTACCAGGTTATGTAGGGCTGTCTCGATAGATTTGCCTTCCATGTATGCATGCTGGTTTTGGTGTAGTGGAGATCCGCTTGTAGCTATTTGCTCCCTAATCAGTCTGTCTAGTATCTTCTCTATTGTCTTAAGTAGGAATGAGGATAGGCTTATACATCGGAAGGCTTTTGCTTCTTGGTATGTCGCCTTTCCCGGTTTCGGTATGAAGACCGCCCTTACTTCTCTCCATTTCTTTGGGATGTGCTTTGTTCTTATACTTAAGTTATATAGAGCTAGAAGATCTTCACCTATATATTTTAAGGCCGTTTGTAGCATTTTAGGGAAGATCTCGTCCGGGCCCGCAGCCTTGTACGGCTGGAACGATTGGACGCTCCATATTAACTGCTCGTTGGTGATCAGTGCTTCATCTCCCAGTGCCGTTATAGGTTTCTCGTCAATGAGCGCTTCGTCACCTATCTGTGGTTCACATTCTGGAAAATGGGTGCTGAGCATCAGTTCCAGAATCTTACCCGGGTCGGATACTAGCTCGTTACCGTTCTTAATGCTGCCTAATTTGCAGGTGCTGGTTTTGGGGAACATTTTTGCCAGTCTTGCCGCGTCGGGTTGCTTTTCCACTCCTTCGCAGAAAGTTTTCCAGCTGTTCCTGTTTTCTCTTTTGCATTCTTTTTTGAATGCATTTCTTTCTGTCTTGTACGTGAGCCAGCTTTCATCGTCGCCCTTCTTTTGAGCGGTTCTGAGGGCTCTTCGTGTCTTTTTCCTACTTTTTTCCAGTGCTTTGGTCCACCATGGTTGGCCTTTTCCTGGTCTTATCTCCTTTAGTGGGCACGCCTTGTGGTAGGCTTCCCTCAGGGCTTCGTCTAGTCTGTTTGCTTCCCTTTCGAGGTCCTTTGAGTCTTTTAGCAGGTTTTGGTCGATTGGATTCCAACTTTTGATGTGTTTGTCAAATGTCATCCAATCGGTTTTCCGTGCGTTTCTTGTTAAGGTTTTCTCGATTTTGGCTCCCAGGCTGAAAGTTATTCGTCTGTGGTCCGATTTCGAGTCCCTTAGGTCTACTTTCCAGTCTGTGATGTGCCGGCTTATATTGTCGGTGACAATAGTTAGGTCCAGCACTTCCCTCCTGGTCTTTGTGACAAATGTCGGCGTGTTGCCTTCATTTATTATGTCAAAATTTGTTGAGCTAATAAAGTCTAAGAGTAGGTCACCTTTTTTATTGCAGTTTGTGCTGCCCCACACCACATGATGTGCGTTCGCGTCACAACCTAGAATAATAGGAATGTTCTTACCCTTGTATTTTCTTGTTATTTCTTCCATTTCTGGTGTAGGGGGTTTGTAGTCCTCCTCGCTTGGTATGTAGGCGGACACTAGAAGTACCCTCTCCTTGCAGCCTGTGTTTAACTGGATTGTTGCTGTGGCGCTAGCTAGGTCACTGTAACAATCTGCTTTTATTATACCTAAAGATCTTACACTATTGCTGGTATATATACAGGCCCTGGGAGTGGACTCACCGCTTTCGTGGTAAATGATCTCTCCTCCCAGAGATCCGATCCCAGAGATACGTCCTTTTACGACGTATGGCTCTTGCATTAGTGCGATGTCTATTTTCTCTTCCACCACATGTCTGCAGAACTCAATCATGGCATCTCGACAATGGTGGAGATTAACTTGAACTAATTTTATTTTGTGTGTGTGTATTTGTGGTGTGTAGCTGTTTGTGTTCATGTGTTTGTGTTAAATGTGTGTGTGTTTGTGTGTGTCTGTTGCTCCTCCCTGTTGTTCGTTACGAGGGCGGGCTTCCCCCCATCCAGTGCGGTTGCATTTTTGCAACACTGTCTGGCGGTGTCCCGCCGCTACGTGACGCAGGGAGGGGGTGTGTTGTGTGTGTATGTTCGGGGCGCGTGTGTCGGTGTGGTGTCCTGTCGTCGGTCGTCGCCTCCTTTGAGGTTTTCGGCACGACACACCGGACCCCCCCTTCGCACGCTACCCCGCCTGTGTTTGGCGCCTGTTGTGTGATGCTTGGGTTTGTAGTCTGCTGGTACGGTCTGCCATCGTCAGTGTCTCCCCTCTGCGGGGATGTCAGCTGATCGTTACTGCCGCTTTCGGCAGACTCTTCCCCCGGTGTCAAGGTGTGTGTAGGTTGACCGGAGGTGCTCTCCTGGGCTTTGTCTCCTGAGTCTTTCCCCAAGAACTTTCCATATACTTGCGTGGCCTGGTAATTAAGCCAAACGTTTTCGTTCGGCGCTTCTATGGGGACCCCTACTACTAGTCTGATGCCTAGTGGCATCATCTCCTTGCGGAGTAAGGTCCACTCATCTATTTTTAGCTCCACTCTGTGCCCATTTTGTAGCCTGAGGAGCCCCAGAGGGTCTAATCTTTTGCCCACTATGTTCCCAGGCAGCCATATGGACAGCCTGTGAAAGTCTAGTCTCTTGGGGATCAGTCTTACGCCGTTGTGCTCCCCAAAGTCGCAGCCCAGTAACCAGCTCATTGCCCCTTCCGTCATCGGGGTGACTAGAAAATAGCCTTCGGCTACCAGTCCCGACGCCGCGAATGAGAGGTTCTGTCCGCTCGCTCCACTGATGGCTGCTTCCTCGATTTTGTCCACCAGTCTTATGCGTATCTCCGCGGCCGTAGCTTCGTCCATCTCTACGCCGTCCCCCCGCAAGATAACGACCGAGAGGTCACTTTGACCCGTAGTGAGTCTCCGTGGTCCCTCGTTCCGCGGCTCCGGCTTCAGTCGTTTAGGTGGACGTTGCTGCGTACGCTCTTCCGGATCTGTGCTCTGTCTTTTAATTTTGCTAGGCCTGCCTACTCCACCTCCAGGTGTGGGCGCAGCCGCTTTGGTTGACGTGCCGGATGTGGTAGGGCCTGTCTTCGCTTTCTCGATCTTGTTGTTCCGTATGCGATCTCTCCTTCTTTTTGATCTGGAGATCCATACGCCTTCTTTGTCGGAGCTTTCCCCTATTTTCATCTGCGTGAGGTCGTACCCGAGAGACTCCGAAATGGATCTGCCGGGACGGCTCGTCGACGCGACGCAAGGGGTCTTGGTTTTATCTATTGGGTTAGTTTGCGCTAATGTGCCCCCCCCAGAATACGAGGGGCTGCCCAGATCATTGGATGATCCGGGGAGGGATTCTCCGGCATTGCCGGTACCCTCCTGGGGTAGTTTTCTTTTTTCATTTGCGCTCATTGTATTGTAGCCGGGATTGCCGGGAGTTTATATATATTAGGATACAATTACATATATATATATATATATACATACATACATACATTATTATCAATATACATACACATTATAAGTTTATATTGGGGTGGGGAGGGGAAAGGGAGTGGAGATATGGATAGGGGGGGGACTTCGAGTGGGGTATGTTTGGTTACGTCTGTTTCATAGGGAACCAGACCAATAGCAGGTGGCACCGCGTGCAGGTAACACCCTACCCTTGATATGGGAGGTCTACACGACTGTTGCGCTAGCTCCCATATCCTTCTGCAGACCCAGCACTGGATAGATGCTGGGAATAGGGCTTCTCCTTCTTGATCCACCCTTCACCCAAAAAACAACGTTTGCCGGGTCAGCTAGTATACATATAAGCAACAATATTGTTAATTATAGAAAGAAATATTAAAATAACCCACCCCGAATTGTACCCAGTGCAAAGGTATCCATAACGCTGGCAGCATTGCCGCGTTGTATGGCAATATCTAACCTTTGCACCAGGTATGAGCCGGATATCCGTTGTCTAGTACCCATAGTACAAGCCTAGTGCTTTGTTTGAGGCTAGATTCAGCTGTGTGTATGGGTGTGTATGGGGCCCACTAAGATCGTTGGGCCCAAGCCAACCTCACCTGCTAGCTTGGTACACCTGCTGATAAACGGACGAGGCTCTGGCGCAGACTTTCCCTTCGGGGTTGGGAGGTCAGACGGCAGTCGCTCCCGTAAAAGTCAAAATTTTGCCAAATCGAAATGGAAAGTCAAGAAAGAGTTAATGGCCACAGAGATAGGGCGCCGCCGCATAACGGCGCGCAGGAGTTTCGCCCGACTCCTGTGGTAAGTGGACGAGGGCTACCGTGCCACGGGCGGGCACGGCCAAAGACGTTAGCCCCAAAACACAAGTTGAAACTCCGCTTCGCAACTTGGAACATTGGCACGCTAACCGGACGCGCGAGGGAGCTAGCCGACGTACTTTCCAGACGGAAGGTGGCCGTGGCGTTCCTGCAGGAGACTCGATGGAAAGGCAGCAGATCCCGGCTCATTGGGAATGGCTACAAGCTGATCTACACGGGTGCACCTGGTGGAGAGAACGGGGTGGCTGTGGTGCTCGCTGAGGGGTTGCATGACGATATCTTGGAGGTGAATCGCTTTAGCGACCGACTTATGTGCGTGAAGGTGCTTATTGGGGGGGTTCCTACTCACTTAGTAAGTGCTTACGCGCCACAGGTCGGTTGTAGCGACGCTGATAAGAGGTCGTTTTGGGATAAACTCGGCGAGGTCCTTGGGGCTATCCCGTTGTCACAGGGAATCGTTTTGGGTGGTGACCTAAACGGTCATGTGGGTGAGATGGGGGTGGAATTTGAACGTGTTCATGGAGGCTTCGGGTATGGCAGTCGGAATGCGGAAGGGGAAGAAATTCTGCGTACGTGTGCCACTGCCGACCTGGCACTCGTGAACACTTATTTCAAAAAGAAGCCCGACCACTTGATCACCTACAGGAGCGGGGGGCGCGCTACCCAAATCGATTTTCTAATCACTAGGAGACACCATATCGGCAACGTGGCCAACTGCAAAGTCATACCCGGTGAGAGTCTCACTGCCCAACACCGTATCCTTGTCATGGATCTCTGTGTAAAGACCAAAGACAAACGACCGGAACCATGTCAGCGCCGAATCAGATGGTGGATGCTTGATGAAGTCAAGTCCCAGATGCTCGCCTCAGCAATCGGCGACAAATGTGCTAATGCTGAAGGCGATTCGGTACAGGAACACTGGGACAGGATTCAGGTGTCTATCGCTGATTCGGCGCGGTCGGTCCTCGGTATGTCTAAGGGTGGACGCAAGTGTGACAAGGAAACTTGGTGGTGGAACGACACAGTCCAGAGGGAGACTAGGGTGAAGAAAGCCCTCTTTAAAAAATGGCAAGCGTCCAACTCTCCTGAAGATCGCGACGCGTACAGGTCTGCCAAACGTGCCACAAAGAGAGCAGTAGCCAGAGCCAGACGGGACCACTTACAGCCATTGTACGATAAGTTGGAAACGTCTGAGGGGCAGAAGCTTATTTATAAGTTGGCACGTTCTAGGATCAAAGCGGCACAGGATATATCCAAGTGCCGCTGTGTAAAAGATCATAATGGTAACCTGCTATGCGAGGACCTCGCGGTGAAGGAGAGGTGGTGCTCTTATTTCCACGAACTGCTCAATAAGCAGTATAAAGAGGTGCAGCCACCGGAACTCCCTCCTAATCTAGGACTAGTGCCACTGATAACGCCTGAGGAGGTGCGCAAGGCTCTTCGCTGCATGAAGAATCGGAAAGCTGTCGGCGCCGATGGAGTCCCCATCGAAGTATGGAAGGCTATGGGTTCTCGTGGTGTGGGCATCTTAACCAACCTTTTTAACCGCATACTCGAGACCGGCAGAATCCCCGCCCAATGGAGACTGAGTGTTATCACTCCAGTGTTCAAGGGCAAGGGATCTGTGCAGGAGTGTGGAAGTTATCGTGGTATAAAGGTCATGTCCCACACCATGAAGCTCTACGAGCGTATAGTTGACTCTCGGATCCGGCAGGAGTGCACTGTCTCGGAGGGCCAGTATGGTTTTCGCCCCGGTCATGGTACCATGGACCCTGTTTTCGCCCTAAGGATCGTTATGGAGAAATACAGAACGAAGAATACGCCTCTGCATTTTTTGTTCCTGGACTTGCAGAAGGCCTTCGACTGTGTTCCTCGCGTGATGATCTGGTGGGCGCTGCGGTCCAAAGGGGTGCCCGAAGCTTATATTGGAACCATCAGGGACATGTACCGAAATTCCGATTCAGTGGTGCGAACTGCTGTTGGTGACACTAAATCTTTCCCCATTACAGTCGGAGTCCACCAAGGATCCGTCCTAAGTCCGTTTCTGTTTAGCGTAATACTGGACGCACTGTCCGTAGTCATCCGAGACGCACACGAGCAGCCCCCGTGGATGCTCATGTATGCTGATGATATTGCGCTAGCGGACTCGGACAAGGGACGGCTTGGAAGGCGTGTAAATGCGTGGAAAGAGTCACTTGAGAACGGCGGTTTGCAACTCAACGTAGCGAAGACCGAATACTTGGTTAGCAATACCACAGATCCCACACCTGTCTGCGTAGACGGTCACATGGTCGAGCGGACAGACCAGTTTAAGTACTTGGGATCTGTGCTTCACGAGTCCGGCGACATCGATTGCGACGTCAAGTCCCGCATTTCGGCAGCTTGGGCCAAGTGGCGAGAGGTAACTGGTGTCATCTGTGACCCGAAAATGCCGGTTAAACTGAAGGGGCAGGTCTATAAAACGATCATTAGACCTGTCCTTTTGTATGGTAGTGAGGCGTGGCCATTGCTTGAGCGACATAAGCAGGAGCTGCGTGTCACGGAGATGAAGATGCTGCGCTGGATGTGTGGAGTGACGCGAAAAGACCGCGTCAGAAACTCCCGCATCAGGGGCAGCCTTCATGTCCGAGACATTGCAGACAAACTGCAAGAATGCCGCTTACGGTGGTACGGCCACGTTCTACGGAAACCGGCTAGTTACGTGGGAAACAAGTGTCTTGCTATGGCGCCTCCGCCCGGCCGCGGCAGATTGGGAAGACCCAAGAAGTGCTGGCTTGACGTTGTAAGATCAGATATGCGTGCAAATGGCCTCACTACACGGGATGCCGAAGATCGTGCGAAGTGGAGACGTAAAAGTAGGAAAGCGGACCCCGGGCTCTCGAGAGAGATGCAACCGGGAACAACGCTCGGATGATGATGATGAGATTCAGCTGTGTGTAACGTCTTGCAATATTTATTTATAATATGCTTATAATAATTAAAAAAAATAACTTATAATTTATACTTATAATTTTTAAAAAAAAGTAATAGTAATGGGAGACTACAACGCACAGATTGGCGAGAGACA
This sequence comes from Idaea biselata, assembly GCA_958496205.1. Taxonomy (NCBI): domain Eukaryota; kingdom Metazoa; phylum Arthropoda; class Insecta; order Lepidoptera; family Geometridae; genus Idaea; species Idaea biselata. Next base: position 37,383,133 of record OY292394.1, on the reverse strand, counting down.
ACCAGGCGAAGACCTAGCACTTGGTCCCTATTGCTATGGAAAGCGCACAAGGAACGGTCAAAAACTAATTGAAATAGCATATGAACACAAACTAAAAATACTAAATACAAACTATAAAAACCGGAAAACAAACAGATGGACATGGATATCTCCGGGTGGCGCCTACCGGAATGAAATTGACTATATTCTCACAAACAAGAGCGGTCTATTCGAAGATTGCCGTGTTCTCAACAACATCAATTTTAATAGTGACCACAGGATGGTTCGGGCAAATCTAAAAACTACTCAGAAACATAAACGACCATTTAAAGCAACAACTCTTACGAAATCCAACAGAATTGCAATAGAGAGGCTGAAGGCCCGTCTAGATAACTTAAACCACAATACAATAGATAATATTCAAATCAAATATGATAGATTTTGCGCAGCTATAAAAGCATCCGTAATTAAACAAAGAACGGAAAACAAAACGGAGAAAATATCAATGGAATCAAAGGAACTTTTAGACAAAAGAGCTAAACTGATAAGGACAAAGAATAAAACAAGGACTATAAGGATGGAAATAGCTTCTCTCAGCAAACAAATAAAGAAAAACATAAGAAAAGACAACCAAACAAAGAGAATGACAACGTTTCATAAATACATAACCCAGACAGGTGGTATTAAGAAAGCTATAAGAGAATTAACTGACAAGATTGAATGGATACCAAGGCTGAAAAACGAGAAAGGAAAATGCAAATCAAAAAGACAAGACTTATTAGATACAGCTACAAAATTTTATCGTGACCTATACTCTTCAAAAAACAGTAGACAACAGGTCGACCTAACAGGGAACGATACGGTACCAGAAATACTGACAAAAGAAGTCGAGACAGCAATCGATAGTCAAAAGAGAGATAAAGCACCAGGTCCTGATAAAATCACCAATGAAATCCTTCTTTCCTGCAAAGAATCTATCGCTCCGATCCTGACGCTACTATTCAACGAGATCATATCCACAGAAAACCTTCCCCACCAATGGTTAACTTGTACTATAACTCTGGTACATAAAAAGGGAGACAAAAGCGATATTAGCAACTATAGGCCCATTAGTCTGATGTCAAATATCTATAAAATATTTTCAAAAATAATCCTCAACCGAATTACCAGAGTGCTCGATGGAAACCAACCCCGAGAACAGGCTGGGTTCAGGCGCGGCTACTCAACAATCGATCACATACATGTCGTAAAACAGATCATAGAGAAAAGTAAAGAGTACAATATGCCTTTCTATTGTTGTTTTATAGACTACAGTAAGGCCTTCGATTCGATTGAACATGAAAGCATATGGCTAGCATTGAAAAATCAAGGAGTCGAAAACAAATATATTAAAATCATACGAAACATATACAAAAATAGTAAAGCCAAAGTCAAACTCGAGAAAGAAGGAGAAGAATTCAAAATCAAGCGGGGAGTTCGCCAGGGTGACCCTCTTTCACCAAAACTATTTACGGCAGTGTTGGAAGAAATTTTTCGCAAAATGAGTTGGAACGAGTATGGATTAAATATAAATGGACAAAAACTTACCAATCTTAGATTTGCTGATGACCTAATACTACTTTCTTCTACTAAAACTGAAATAGAAATCATGATCAACGATCTAGAGAGGGAAAGTCGTCTGGTGGGCTTAACGATGAACCTATCCAAAACTAAGGCCATGACAAATAGAGCAGAAGAATCAATTATTGTAAACAATGACGTCATTGAATATGTTCAGCAGTATACATACCTGGGTCAAGTCATCTCATCCAAAGATCAAATAAAAGAAATTGATTCAAGAATAGGAAACGCATGGAAGAAGTATTGGTCTCTAAAAGAAATTATGAAAAGTACACAAACTAAGATGAATATAAAAAGGAAACTCTTCAATACTTGTGTCCTCCCTGTATTGACTTATGGTTGCCAGACATGGGCTCCTACGCTAGCACACACTAAAAAACTAGAACTATGTCAAAGATCCATGGAGAGAAGTATGCTAGGAATTAAGAAATCAGACAAGGTAAGAAACACCATCATAAGAGAAAAAACAAAACTAGAAAATGTCACTTTTACAATTAGAAAACACAAATGGAGATGGACGGGACATACTATGCGAGGTTCAGACAAATGGAGTAAAACAATAACCGACTGGTACCCGAGAACCCTGAAAAGAAGACGCGGGGGACAATACAAAAGATGGGCAGATGAACTAAAAATGGTAGCAGGAAAAATATGGTCAAGGAAAGCAAGAGATAGAAAAGAATGGAAAAAGTTAGAAGAGGCCTTTGTCGATAGGCATACAGATACAGAAAGTTGCTGATCAATAAATAGGAAGTCAAACCATATTATTATATTATCAAAAAAATGTTATATTTATGTATTATTGTTAATGTTGTGGATGTATCTGAAATAAAGGCTTATATTATTATTATTATTATTATTATAATAATTTATAATAGTAGGTACAACGGGAAGAGATATTAACTAGGTCTGGAAAGATGTATTAGTTAATCTCTTTGCTCAAAAAGTAACAAAATGACAATCGTCGGTCTCTGTCGACCTACGAGACCCAACTTATTAAGTTAAAAGGTCACGTTAGTAATAACATATGTTAGGGACAAGGGGACTTTGTACTTTTTTCTTTTCAACTTAAAGGCTTCTCCCAGAACGCTTGTAAAGGATAGGACCCGAACTGACACACTAAACTGCTAAAATCACAGTTTACCTAGTAGTTCTAATAGTAGGATTCTTAAGAGGACAGTCTCCATACTCTTTCTCCATACAAACGTAGTCGACCTTTTGATTTTTTTTTATTAGAAAATGAAAAAATCAAAAGGTAGGGGCATGCTCATGACAGATATAGGTTTTATGGCATAAACGTATTTGCTCTAATGTCTTTATCCAGGGAGGAAACAGTCGACTACGTTTGTACGGAGAATGAGTATGGAGACTGTCCTCTTAAAAGGTATGTTTAGATATAACGCGGCGTTCAAGCGCGGCTGTCGTACGCGGCTAACCGCACAGTGTTTGGACGACTGCCGCTCAAACATTCGTTGGGTTATTCCTAATTTCACCCGCGTAAGTCCCGAATATCGGGATCAAAGTAGCCTATGTTACTCAGGGTGAATGTAGTTTTCTGATGGTGAAAGAATTTTTGAAATCGGTCCAGGAGTATTTGAGTTTATTCAATAAAAACATACAGACACACATACGCACATACACACAAAAATACAAATCTTTCTTCTTTGTGAATGTGTCCTGCCAACGCTGCGTGTTGCTGCAGCGTACTTGCCGCGCTAAATCTGAACACACCTTTAAATGCATGCCAATACTTTCGTACCTATTCAACGAAGCAGAAAGTAGCCAGGACGAGATAAATTAAAACAACTAACGCCATCTCTTACGTATCTCTGGAACTTTAATTTCAGGAAATGAGCTAAACCCGGTACAACATGGTTTACCTCATAAAATTAAAACCACACCTCAAAATGTGGTTTCTGAGTGTCAGGTAGTTCATAATACTGTTCATACAAAATATGTCTTATTAGGAAAAAAAAAAATTTCGTCTAAAAATGACCATTCCTAATAAAGAAAAAAAACATTGTGTAGATTATTATTATAGGTAACTGAAATTAAACTCATTTTTTTGGTTTTAATCGCTTTGCGTTTATTAAATTTTTAAGCATTTTATCAATGCCTTACGTTCAGAGATATTTACTAACAGACTTCTTCTTCAAGGGCAGACCCTGGAGGGACCCTGAAGAAGAGGTCTGAAATAGGTTAAATTTCAATCCAACATCGCGAGAATAGAAGAAAAATTTAAATACAAATGTTCAACTTTCATCTTGTCTTCATTAAAAACCGGTTTACATTATTCCAGTCCAGCGATCGAATCCAGCGCTGGATTGCTACCGGAATGCACTGGACTGGAATTACCAGTCTAAGTTCATTTCAGTCCAGGGCAACTGGATTGCTGGGCTGGAATAATGTAAACCGGCTATTTTATATAAGAGGGTAGGTATATCGTTACATGGAAACAATAGCAGTAAATTGTATGTATAAAAAAAATGTAATAATATAAAAAATACACTTATGATCCAATAAGGTCAATCAAATTAAGATCTGCAAGAATGTCGTTAGCCACTTCCAAGATAATCGGGCTGATTGTCTCCGTAATGTCGTCCTGTAAACCAAAGTACTTTATTTATTTATTTATTGAATAATTTATTACACAAGAAACTCAATAATAAAAGACATAATATTGATTAATACTAAGGTAACTCTAACCCTATATACAGAGTTCTCTGCCGATAGACCTCATGTGAAAGGAAATAACAATAAAGGAAGGTAATAAAGTGTACAAGGACAAAGGAGAAAAGAATTAGTACAAATTTTATAAAATCCTACATAATTAAACTTAGGTAATGTTTATAGTTGTTATACGAGGGTTACGTAGGGCAGTGCAGCCACGTAAATCGGTTTGGAACTATTTGCCTTGTCTTCTAGGAAACGTGCTAAATCTTAGATTATGTCGTCATATGTCTTTCCAGTCACTAGAAATAGTGATAAGATAGACAAATATTCCAATTATGTTACATAGGTAAATCATAGTCTTAAGAGGACAGCCTACCTACTCTTTCTCCATACAAACGTAGTCGACTGTTTCATCCCTGGATAAACATATAGACATTAGACCAAATATGTTTATGCCATAAAACCTATATCGGCTATGACCATGCCCCTACGTTTTGTTTTTTTTTTCATTTTCTAATCAGAATCGAAATAATCATTATAATGTAAAAGTAAAAACATAGGGGCATAGACATGGCTGTTAAAGGACTTATGGCATAACATATTTTTTCTAATATCTTTATCCAGGGAGGAAGCAGTCGACTACGTTTGTAAAGTTTGTATGGAGAAATGAGTAGGTAGACTGCCCCGTTAAGTCGACATTTCAAAATGATTATAAATTTATTGAATTGAATTGATCATGTATTTGCATACATTTCATTGCTCTCAATGAATAAATACTTGATGACTTTAACTTTGGCTAGACAATAACAATAGATTTCGCCTTCTAACTAGATAATTTTAAAGAAAAACTGAATGTATTTCAAAAACTCCGCTCCGCTAGCGGTGAGAAAATAACACGTTACTTCTATCTAACAAAGATGTTAGTAAAATTAAAGGTAGTACTTGTGAGAGGTAGTATTTTTAAAGTTGTTATAAAACCATTTCTTACCGAAAACACATCAAGGACTTCAAGAATAAGATTTCTCAGGAATAAATTGACGAAAGCGTCGACACTCGGATCATTGAATAATCCTTGGATGTTCATCTAGAAAGTAAATAAACATTTTGTAAACTACAATAAATAATAGGTATAATAGGCATTATAAAACTAAAAGTAGGTACCTACAAAATATACAAAATGTAAAAAAAAGACGTTATAGGTGTTTTTTTTGTAAAAAAAAATGTTAAATTGTTTCTGCTTCGATCGTCTTTTGATTCTGTATCGATCGTCCTATGTTTTGAATTCGATCGTTATTATGCAAAAGTTGAACTTATCAGTCGGCAGCCGGGTAAAAGAGTTTCGGGTTTGCAACTGGTGTTGCATTTCAGTTGTAAAATTGAACCTACGTGAAATATTTCGCAGTACCACTCTCGCAGAAAACTCCATCAGAACCGCAGAAGTTTTACCTAGGTATAACTTCTCTATACCAAGTCTCATCCGAGCGATGTTCCCGGTTGCATCCCTTTCGGGAGCCCGGGGTCCGCTAAACTCCAATTTAATTTGGGGTCCGCTAAACCCCAAATTCATTAGGGGTGGGCGCAGTAGGTTAAGGCATCATTGACCATACCTTCTGCAAATAGATTTGGCAAATAGAAATAGACCAACCCTCCTAGGGACCAAGCAGTTTATCCGCCACCGCGCAGAGAGAACTTAAGGTTTGCTAGTCTCCCTCAGATCCTTTAGTCGCCTTTTACGACACCCACAGGAAGAGATGAGGTTGCCCTATTCTATGCCGGGGCTACACGGCTAAACTTCGCTATACCTAGTTAGCCTTATTAATAAACGTGGAGTAAGGTCAGAATATTTTTTCCACTTTTTGTTTTTGTCTGTCAACTTTGAAAGTTCTTATCACGGAAAAAGACAAAGCATGTTCTCACTACTCCGACCTTACTCCACGTTTATTAATAAGGCTAATAGTGTTTAAATATGTAAATACTACTTACATCTACATCAGCAAGACTGATGGCCACAGAACATTCTCTGAGTAGAACTGTCACTGCTGAAAGACTAATCGATACGCCGATCTGTGCGGTCATTCTCAATCTTGGTTGAATGAACTTCATTCTGAAAAAAAAGTACTTGTCTTATTGACCGAGCGAGCTAACGTCTCTCCTTCGTCTGGGGAAATTTTCTTTTGTCTGTCAGTATGTTGCTTCTCTTCTACATCAAAGAGTGATTTGTTTGAACAAAAAAATGTATGTATAATATAAAAAAAATTGAGAACCTCCTCCTTTTTTTTAAGAGGACAGTCTCCATACTCTTTCTCCATACAAACGTAGTCGACTGTTTCCTCCCTGGATAAAAACATTACAGCAAAATATGTTTATGCCATGAAAACTAGTATATCTGTCACGCATGACTATACCCCTACCTTTTGTTTTTTTTTTCATTTTCTATTTTATTTTATTACTATTCTAATTAGAAAATGAAAAAAAAAGGTAGGGGCATAGTCATGACAGATATACTAGTTTTTATGGCATAAACATATTTTGCTCTAATGTTTTTATCCAGGGAGGAAACAGTCGACTACGTTTGTATGGAGAAAGAGTATGGAGACTGTCCTCTTAAGTCGCTTAAAAAATAACCACTTCACTCATGGGCTCACTTCTCTCTCTGTAGTGCACTGGTTTCAAATCCATACCATAATATATTGTGTCAAATATTTGTGTTCTCTAAGCTATTTAATTACAATACAAATACAAATATTATTGCTCACCTTGCTTCACCCTTTCCAAACATGTTCAGTCCAAAAACATCAAGACTTAAATCATAATGACCTGTAAGGAAAACAAAATTCAACTTTCTATTTAGATACCTATCTTCTTATTAGATTTAGTTAACAAATCTGGATATCGTGGCTTTATGTGGCTTTGTATATGGCCCAGTGTTTTAAAATACTTTTAATTCGTACAGCACCTGTACTTACTCAACTACAGAATGGATCCTAAACAATGAACTGTTAATTATATAAAAAGTTAAATAAAGAGCTGTCACTTTCAAATAAATGAATGAGTTTTATGCTTCGATCATATATAAACTATAGATACACGGTCCCATACAAAATCGAAATAAAAATCGGCACTATTTCAACGCTTACTTATACAGACAAAGTACAGTTTAATGTAAACCTTAATCACTGTGCAATAAGGTTGTAAAACACTTATGCACGACTGACAGCGAAACAAGGCATATCGGCTGAAGTATGCCTTATTTTGACGTCTCCATTTCTAGAGCGGCGACCGTGCATCTATAGTTTATATATGATCGAAGGTTTTATGTTTACGTTTTCGATCTAGAATTCTGTAATATAGTAGGTATAGTATTAGAGTTTTCAGACCTTTACGACTGATATCGAGAATAACACCTTGGACACTCTTCGCGCCTTTTAAAGCACGGAGAATATTATTTTTAACCCCCGACGGAAAAAGAGGGGTGTTATAAGTTTGACGTGTCTGTCTGTCTGTGTGTGTGTTTGTATCTGTCTGTGGCATCGTAGCTCACGAACGGATGGACCGATTTCAATTTAGTTTTTGGTTTTTGGTTGATAGGTGACTCTTGCGCGAGTGTTCTTAGCTTTGTTTGATCAAAATCGGCTCAGCCGTTCATAATATATGTGGGTTGAAGCTCGACAATAAAAATCGAATGTTTTCAAATATGCCCGAGTGGGGTATCAAATAAAAGAGCATAACTTCTGTGACAAGAATATGCATGTTTAATCAAAATCGGCTTAGCCGTTCAAAGTATATGTAGGGTCAAACTCGGATATAAAACCCGATTGGTTCTAATATGCCCGAGTGGAGTATCAAATGAAAGGACTTAACTTCTGTGACAACAATATGCATGTTTAATCAAAATCGACCTTACAAAAAGGGAGAAATAAAAAAATTAAATTAAAAATTTAAAAAACCCCCGACTTAAAAAAGCTTCAAAGTTAAAACAAAACTAAACTTTAAAAAGGTAAAAATAATAAGCCGAAAACAAATTTCATGTCTCTGAGTAGGTATGTGGTACCTTACTTTCCCGCGTCGGGGGACGCGGAAACGTTAGATATGGACTATAAGCACGGGTAGGTTACCATCAACTTCTGTGACACATGCCCGCGGCCCCCGACGCGGGAACGTAAGGTACCACATACATACCTACTCAGAGACATGAAATTTGTTTTCGGCTTATTATTTTTACCTTTTTAAAGTTTAGTTTTGTTTTAACTTTGAAGATTTTTGCTTCACACATTATCGGTCACCCATCGAAGTAATGACCGCGCCAGACGTTGCTTAACTCGAACGACTATACAAATTGGTGATCGGCACAGTCGATAAGTCTTCATTGACCAAAAAGATTTGGCAATATTTTAAGGTCGCCTGTCTAACACGAACCCTCCTTAAGATATAGTAATCTACCAGCCACCGCGCGGCAAGACCTCCAGATCCGGTCTCCCCAGATCACTGAGTCGCCTTTTACGATACCCACAGAAAGAAATTAGACCTTATCTATTATATGCAATGGTTACACGGCTTTTCTATACTCAATACTAATATTATAAAAAGAAAAGATTTGTATTTTTGTGTACCTATGTGCGTGTGTTTGCGTCTGTATGTTTGTAATGAATAAGCTCATAAACTGCTGGGCCGATTTCAAAAAATCTTTCACTATTAGAAAGCTACATTCACCCTGAGCTACTTTTAATCGCGATATTCCCACGGGATCGGGACTTATGCGAGTGAAACCGCGGGATGCAGCTAGTTTATTATAAAAATACTAATTAACTATAAAATATGTATGTATTCATACTCGTAAAAAGAGTACACTTATTATGTTCTTTTAAAATAATAAATGAATACACACAGCTCTCGTTTGCATTGCACTCGAGTCGAAAATAACAAGTCTCCTTTAATTGAGATTGAGGAGGATCTCTGAGGACTCTCGATCGACTTGCAAGGTGATACGAGTATTTGCAAACATCTCCAGTTTTAATATGAAATGGGTTTATTCAGACTATTTGCGTCCCGTGATTTTGTCCACGTTTACATTAATTCTGTTGTACCTACCTACCTAGTATCGAAATAAAGTGTAACCTATGCATGCATCCCACGTTTAACGACCCGGTGTACATCGAGTGAAAAACTGTATTATAGATTTTGTCCACGTTTACATTTATTCTGCTGGAATCCTACTAATATTATAAAGCTGAAAGTTTGTGAGTATGTATGTGTGTTTGTTACTAAATCACTTAAAAACCGCTGAACCGTTTACCATGCAACTTGGTACGTAGTTAGCTGAAGACCTGGAATACCACATAGGCTACTTTTAATCCCGATATTTCCGCGCCCCGACTTACGCGGGTGAAACCGCGGGTCGCAGCTGTATGTATCTCGAGCAGCGAGTAAAAAACTGTATTGCAGACCTTTTGACGTATACAATTAAAGAGAATGAAATGGAAAGATACTTACTAGCTTCTACGTCAACTTCGGGAATGTATCCGTCGAGAACTATGTTGTATCGAGTGGGAAAAGGCCAGGCAGTGTTCACTGAGAGGTCGGCTATGACGAACGTGCTCAATTTGTTTACTACCAAATCGTCGATTTCAACGAAGGCACTGAAACATAATTTACCTTAGAAATATTTTAAAGAAACAATACTTCTACAAAAACACAAACATGCCTTAGTTATAATAGATGAAGCAATACTTGCGAAAATACAGCGTATGAGTCACCGACGCCCCGGTAGACTAATTGGTTCAAATCGTACTCCCGGTTTGAGTAAGATGCTGGTTCGAATCCGGCCCTGCGTCTATCGTGCGTTGTGTTTGAATATAATTTACCTTCTTTTTAATAATAATAGATGAAGTATCGCAATAATAACATCGCTCTTACGGTGAAGGAAAACATCGTGAGAAAACCGACATGTCCTAGGACTCATTACGGTTCGAAGGCATGGGATATTCGCCAATCCGGAGTAGGCTCCCGTGGCGTCTTACTGCCTAACACCTCTGAGAGGAGGCCCCTGCAGTGGGACAAATTAACGGGCTAATTTTATTTTTCTTTGTAGATGAAGCAGCGTTTGATGACCACTACGGCGATGGCGCCTGATGGTAAGTGATGATATGGTCAAAGGTGTAACATACTCATCTGCGTTGGTCTACAGACGACCGGAACACAGATGAGTCCGCCGGGCGCTACGACTTAGGTATGGGAACAAGCGCCGTTGGTCGCCTTTTACGGCGGTCAGGGGATACCCTAGCCATATTATTTTAGGTCCTCACAGAACTATTATGACGGCCTTCCACTGCGAGCGGAGCGGAGTTAAAAATGTGTCAGTTTAACATCCAACGATTGTTTCCATAGCGCGAAAGAGTTGTATGACTATTAAAATATGTTGTATATTGAACTGACACATTTTAACACCACTCCCCTCGCAGTGGAAGGCCGGCATTAGGGTTTTTCATTAAAGGAATCAGTTTATCTTACTCAGGAATGGGTATAATGGAATCATCAACGGAAATGTGGTCCAGAGTAAGCGGGTCTAAGATGGGGATAGCATCAGTGCCCGTCAGCATCGTCTGCCGGAAATCTTCTAGTGCATTCCTGATGATACTTTCGATTAAGGGGTTCCTAGCTCCAGGGCCAGCTGGGTTTTCTAGAAATTTGCATTAAATATTAGAAAAGAAGTATCATGAACTTTGAATTTTAGATCTATATACTTGCAGCTTCCCGCGTAAGTATTATCCAAAAATCCTTTCTTACCCACACCTTTCAAATTCCATGTCTCCAAGACCAACAATTTAGGCTTTGTGTTGACATATAGTTCATCCAATAGTACAGTCAGTCAATTAGACAGGACTTTGAATATTATATGTGTAAATAGATCGATAGAACATAGTTGCGCTACTAACAACAATAACGCTTTGGTGACTGCGCTAAGCGAAGTAGGTACCTTGGTAGCTGTATACCTTCATTTTATTAATGGCGCGACTTCGTGGCTGCTGCTGCTGCTGCTGCTTCTTGGTTACTTAGGGCCCAAAGCAACTCCCATTAACAAAGTTTTAGAATTTAAGTCATCATCATCATCATCAAAGCGATGATGCCCGAGGTTCGCTTTCCTACTTTTACGTCTCCACTTCGCACGATCTTCGGCATTCCGCGTAGTGAGGCCATTTTGCACGCATATCCGATCTTACGACGCGGACGTCAAGCCAGGAGGGTTACTGCGGTTCTTTCGATACGACAACGATACGATACAACATATGTCATACGATGACTCTACTGTCACCCTACTTTAGTTCTTTATCGGATCGAACCATTTACATCGAACCCATAGACAATTATCGTATGATTATCGTTGTCAATCGTGGATGATTATGGAATGACAGAAATGTGTAGGACAGAAAGAAATAGTTAACCAAGAAGGCCGCTGCTGATAGACGGCGGTCGGCTAACCAAACTCGAGGCGGCACTGACCTCCATGGTACAAGTCACTGGACAGGTCATAGCGCACTGAATTTTGTGCCTATTTGATCTGCGCCGTCCGTAGAAGTAATAGTTCCGTCGACGGCAGTCACCAGCACTTTCAATAGAAAACTCGCGACAACAGCGCAACATGGCGCAAATAAAATCGGCACAAAGATCTAATGTCATTTAGTGTTGTATTGGGGTTAAAAACTAAAAGGTCAAAACAGCCGGCGCTATTTTGGCGTGATACAAAGTTTTTGACAACTTCATAGTTTTTTCGTAAACAAACTAAGTAATTTTTAGATAAATTTACAAAATGACGCTTTGTATAGCAGTGGATTGCAAAAACATAACAAATTATGTATTTCCTAAAGATGCTAAAAGAAAAAAAACAGTGAAAAAAAAAAAAAAAAAAATTATAGATAATCATTATACTCTAACTGTCCACTTCAAAGTAAAAACATGAAACTTTACATTTTAAACAATAAAAAGTAACCTCGTAACAAAGTTACGTCTAATTTTCAACTAAAATCAATTTTCAAATCTTTGCGTATAACTGAGTAAATATTTTAATCATCATCATCTTTATCTATCTTTATATATAAAAATCAATCCCTATTTCCCTTGGTCACCGCATCACACTTAAACTTTTACACATATTTCGATAATTCTTTTTTTGTTGTGAGCGCTATTGTCAGGAGAAGGTTCTTACGAAAAAAAATATTAAGAAAATCTCTCAGAAAGACTCAGAAAGGCGGTACGAAGTTCGCCGGGTCAGCTAGTACTTAATAAAACGCAAGTGTAACTGACTGACTGACTGACTGACTGATGGACAACGTACAGGCTAAACGGTTGGGTGTAGAGACTTGAAATTTGGAACAAAGGTTCTTTGGGGATTGAAAGTGAGCACTAAGAACCGATTTTTGGAATACCACCCCTAAGGGGGTAAAAATGGGAAAAAAGGTTTGTATGCAACTTCGTAACGGCTTGACCTAGAAACTTGAAATTTGATATACAGATTGATATGGGGTAGTAAGTTAATCTCTAAAATTTTATTTCAGAAATTTAACCCTTAATAATGTTTAATTGGGGATGTAAGTTTCTATGGGAATTGATTCAAAGAGATGTTGTTATCGGTCGATCGACCGATATTTGCAAATTATCGTAAACCAAAGTAACCCTCCAGCACTTCTTGGGTTTTAGAACTTAAGTAGATAGCTTCTTTGTATTAATGTTCGGACTTACCCAAGCTCCGTAAAAGTGCATCCTTGCCGATAACAGGTGACTTGTTGACCGGCACAGCCACCGCAATGCTTGCTACAAATGCCACAATAAACCAGCTCAGTGCCATTCTGGTAGAACTTTAATATTCTGAAATCATAGTATTTTAAAATTAAAAATTATTGTAATCTTATATCTTTATTTACATACCTACTCATAATAATTGTAATTTTCAACTCGACACTTGGCAGCGAACCCAAAATGCTGGCCGCATTGTCACACGGAATTGCTAAATACAGTCCAGCATTCTGCAGTTTCCACCAGACGTTCAGACAAAAACCGGTATATTGTCTGAGCCTTAGCCTTAGCCTGAGGGCTTACGAGTATAAGGTAGGTTGTAGGTAATAACGAATTAAACGTACAAACGTTATTTTTATGGGTGTTATACCGAAGAGCGGTGTTGGCCTAGTGGTAGAAACCTCGACTTTCATTCCGAAGGTCATGCGTTCGAATCCTGATCGACCACGCACCAATTTCTTTTCTTTAAGATAAAGTGACGTGCGTTATTAACATCGCTCTAACGATGAAGGAAAACATCGTGAGGAAACCCACGGCTTAGTTAGCTGCGGACGTATTGACCTGTTCTTTCCTTTGGGCATGGCCGACTAGGCTGGTAGGTGCTGGGCAAGCCTACTACTCCACCTAACAATATTCCGGACATTACAGCGCCATTAATAGCATGGGTTATAAGTTGCTTGCGCTGTATAAATAATCTAAAAAAATAGATGAAAAGGCCAATTATTATTTATTATACCGTGTGTAAACTGTGTTTACCGGCCTGTCAGATTTGCTGCTATCTTGCCTTGGCTTACTGGCTTACCCGTTGTCCTAGATAAGCGACAGAATGCAACAAGTAGCGACGTAACCCGAAGTGATATAATGACATATGGACAGATTCACGCGACACGCGCGCGTATTAACGAATATTTGATATTATCACGTCGTCGTCGCGTTTGTCGTTCACTTAGGACAAGGGACCATGTACTCATGCCCTGTCTTCAAAACCGATGCCATAAGTTACATGGTCTATAACATTTTTATAAGTTTTACCGCCGAATACAGAAACGCTACTCAAAATTTGAGTTGTACTTAAACAATTAAGCAGCTCTCAAACTCAAAAAATCCCATGCCTACTCAATTGAAATTTAGAACATGCTCAACTATTTAAGTAGCCCTCAAATTTTAAGTGGTGTTTCTATATTCGGCTGTTAGGCACTTACATGTCCAAGGAGAATTACACACTGACTAATACGAAAGATAAAACATAAAACGTATGGCCAAACAATCGCTCCCAACAGATTAGCTGAAAAATGATAATACAAGTAATTATTTGTTATAGATAATTTCGTAGATGATAACAATGGCTAAATAATAAACTGAGATTAATTCGATAATGAAAGTTATTTACTGATAAATAGTTATTAATCTTACTACGTGATAAATCTACGGATTAGTAAATGAGGTGTTTTGAATTATAAAATTTATTATGTGTACTTATTGGTTATAAGTTTTCCAAAAATGCCTGCCCACATTCAACAAATTGGATCTGGATTTAAAATCTAGAAACACCATTTCCAATGTTGTTTACTATATACCTATTACCAGCGGTTTGGGATCTGCATAGATAGATTTTACGGCAGATTTACCTTTTCCTTTGTCTATTCGCACTTAGTTTACATTGCCATAAGCTGCTGTAAAGTATTTTTTCTACCACGAGCGGGCGGATTCACTTTTCAGCGGCGCTTTGCACACCAACTATTAGGTATGCTGTGGTTTAACATACAATGATCGTTCTCATAGTCATACGACTCTTGGAGTTACGTTAGCATTAATTACTCCACTCATTAGTTGGAGTTTCTAATGATGAACTCAAATCCCGTTTAAAAGTCCTTTGGTATTCTGGTAAAAAGGGAATTGGTTGTCAAATTCTTATTAATTGCTTTTGGTGCATCAAAATAATAAGACAATTTTATTTGTGAAAATATTTTTATTACAATAGCTCATTCTTATTTTAAATTAGTTGTAACAGTTATAGTAACAATTACATTAGTATAAAACAGTTAAATTGTATGTTACCAGTTACTAACATTAATTAGAAGGTTAGCCATTGCGCCATGCATCATCATTATCTAATCAAAGCCTACATGAGACTATTGATGAGGTCCGGAGCATAATGTTCAAGCAGCTGGTTGATTTCATCCTGAAAATTAATAAATCATGCTATAATAATGTAATATTTATACTCCTATTAATATTTCATATGTGAAGGTTTGTGTGTTATATTTATTACTCCTTCACGCAAAACTACTTAACCAATTGCGAATTGATAAACTTAGTATGCAGATAGCTGAAGTCCTGAAATAATACAAAGGTCATTTATTCTCCCGATATTCCCGCGAGTTCGGGACTTATACGGGTAAAACCGAGAAACGCTGCTAGTTTAATTATATTGCTCGGAGTGGTACTTTAATTTGTTGCTTCGGATCAATATTTACGTTAGTTTGATTCAAATGAAAATCTTCAAATATTTGATCGAATTTCATTGGTGGAAATTCCCCAGTTTTAAAACTTCTTCATGGCTAATTGCGTATACAGATTAAAAACTGGCTTCCAGCGCCGGCTTTCAACTGCATTATAATGGCCTGGGCACAGTAATGGAAAATGTCGTTAATTATCGCGATGATGGTCGTTTAACGTTGGTGTAGCCTCTGCATTAACGCGTCAAAATTATAGCAATAATTATCGTGCTGATAGGCATTGACGTTTCCCGTTAGTGTGGCTCGAACATGGCGTGATGATGGTCGTTGAACATTGGTGTAGCCACTCCATTAAAGCGTTAAAATTATTGCAACAATAATTCCAATAATGTTTTCTGTTCCTGTGGCCCGGGCATAATAAATAAATAAATTAATTAATGAATCATATAAGGTATGTCGTAATACTCACATGGAAGTTGACCAGTGTGCGTGGGATTGTCTGCCCGAGGAAAGTATTAATGCTATCCGATACGTCAGTTCCAAGGAGAACTATATTCAGGTCAGACTGAAAAAAGAAAAAATCACTGAATGGCAGAAAGCTGGGCAAAAAAAACACTTTCACAAATTAAAAATCCTTAAAACATAGTTCTTATAAAAATTACCGAGAAAAAAATAAACTTTTTAAATTCACACGTTTTGTTAACATAGTTACATTTTTATTATTGTATGTAGCTCAAGGCTATTTTATCTGGATTTTTTTTAAGAAAAAATATGCATTTAAAAGAATTGCAGAAAATGGAGTTAACTGAAAAGTTAACTATTACGACACAGGCGTGAACAACTGGAAAGTTGTCACCTGCAACGTTAAATAGATGGCGTTTTAACGTGCCTTTTAATCTTAAAAACAACGGACGAATAGCATTCGAGATTTTCACGGCACGGTGCAGGGACTTGCGTGGTCTAGTTGGAGTAGTCGTTGGGGCACCGACCCAAAGACGCGAGTTCAAGCCTCGCCGCAAGTGAAAATTTTTGTTACAATAGTTTTGGTCGCGAGGGGACAAAAAGGGGAAAAGAGGAGGTAAGAAAATAAATAATAATACGCGATTAAGACCCGGGAAAATGTAACTATGTTAACAAATCGTGATCAATACTCATGCAAAGTTACAGCTTATTAATACAAAGTGTCTCTGAGCTAAGCCGCGGACAGACGGACAGACAGACGGACATGATGAAACTATAAGAGTTTCATGTTGACTATAAACCATGTGCTGTAAAACCCTAAAAACTACTACATTAAAGAAATATTATGAATTAGCCCCAAACTACCTGAATCTGGCCAACGGTGGCTTCGAGGTCAGCGTTCGTGACCCTAAACCCAGCTAAACCGAGGAAAATGTTCAAGGCGGCGGGTACACGGACGTTGACGATTGACAAACTGGAAACAAAAGCATTGGTTTAATTAAAGAATGATTACTTAATATACAGCGTGTTTCGAGGACTGTGTATTATCCCGAAAAGAGGTAGTTTTTTTCTTAAAGTCAAAAATTTAACTGAAAATCAGCTGTTTCTTAACCTTCACTTTAAAAAATAGCTTATTTTCCAGTGTAACATAACCGAAATATTTTCAAAAACAAATAGGGTAAACTCGAGAGTGATTGCCCATGCTATAGTTATTGCCCATTTAAAGAAGAAGGCATCTTATGCAACTATTAATGCAAATATATTACTATGTTATACATACATGTTATGTCAGGGTTAGATGTCGTTTTTATGATATTTAATACAATTTAACGTCACAAACTAGCAACATTCTGAAAAAAAAGCTCTCAAAGTGGACTTTCAAGAACAGGTGCGTGCTTCCTCGGAAAAAGTAAACTGGGCAATCACTCCCTAGTTTACTCTAGTTCAAATTTTTCAAGGGTCGTCGAACAAAATTTAACCGAATAGACTTCTGAAATTACCCCGTCCATGAAACACCATACATTATAGTGATGGGCACTTTTTTGCGGTTGTTAAAAATTAAAAAAATATGGTAAAAGAGAAATGACAATTATTATACTAAGGTTTTCCTAAAGTTGCTCAGAACCCGATCAAACTGTTTTCAAAAACCAGCAATCATATTTTTAATAATCAAATACCTACTTAGTGGCTAATGTTGATAAGTTTATAATCCCGTAAGTACCTATTTGGATTAAAATAATTAACAGTTTTAATCAAAGATTTGGGGGCCACCATAGAGTATCTATTTACGCAATAAGATAAGTTTTCGTTAATCCTAGTTGAATATAATTTTTAAAAAAAACCCGTTATGTTATAATTATAACTTATTTTTTGACTGAATATTCGGTAAATTTGTTATTGAAATTAAAGACATTTTTCGGTTTGAATCGCGTGGTTTTTATTACTTTTAGCATTGTTACAACGCTCAACGTTTCGAGACCTTTCCAGGTCTCTTCTTCAGGATAGTAGACTATCCTGAAGAAGAGACCTGGAAAGGTATTTCCTCTGGTAAACCTTTCCAGGTCTCTTCTTCAGGATAGTAGATAGTAGACTATCCTGAAGAAGAGACCTGGAAAGGTCTTTCCTCTGGTAGACCTTTCCAGGTCTCTTCTTCAGGATAGTAGACTATCCTGAAGAAGAGACCTGGAAAGGTCTCGAAACGTTGAGCGTTGTAACAATGCTAAAAGTAATAAAAACCACGCGATTCAAACCGAAAAATGTCTTTAATTTCAATACAACATCGCGAACACAGAAGAAGAATCTATATTTGTTATTTTTTGTAAATCATATCATAAAATTTTTAATTATTAAGGTAAGTTTTAAGGTAAGTACTTAATTCTGATTTACTATAAATTATTGTAAAAATAATGCGTTAATGTATTTTTGACAAAATATTCGGTAACTTTGGTAATTTAAGTGAAATGAGATCACAAAAAAAAACTATTATTTGTCGTAATTACTATAGGGACATTTTAATACGTAGGTATTATAGCCGTAACTGACCATCGAACTCGCACTGCACCGTACTGTCAAATGATGTGTAATGATGATGATATAGGTAATGTATTCTGTGGCCGAACACTACAGAATACTTCATTCATAATAAAATCGTGCATAATTATTGCTTATGTAATTGTTGATGCGGGCGGTTCGATCGTCTGTTATGGTTATAATTACACTACAGATATTCCTTACGAAAATGTATTTTTTATATTTTCATTTGAAATTCTAGAAAAAAAATGTTTAATTTTATAAAAAAAATACTTACGACCCACTAGCTGATGCTGTTAGTTCAGTGTCGAATAATGCCATTCTGGCTTGAGCATTCTCTGTAAAACACAAATTAAAACGTGAAAATGCAAAAATATTACAATTGCTTATTTATTATGCTGAATTGAAGACAAGAAAAAAAGTGTTTGGTATTTTATGTTTTATTTTATCTTTTAATTTTATTTAGTCCATGTCTTTTGTGAATACATGTTACTTTCTTTCATTATATTTTATAGGACATTGAATAACTTTATTTTAGAAGTAATCTCTTTGACCTTATGTGGAGTAAGGTAGGAGTAATTTTACCACTTTTTGTTTCTGTCCGTCAATTTTGAAAGTTCTTGTCACGGAAAAAGACAAGCATGTTCTCACTACTCCGACCTTACTCACGTTTATTAACAAGGTATAAAGGTAATTTAAAGTTAATTTAGTTAACTTAAGGTAATTTGAATACTAAGGTTCAACAAAATGTAATAATCTAACGATAAAACATCGCTATCTTAAAAAAGAAATTAAACTTTTGAAGTAGGTACCTAAGTGTTGCATTTTATTCGACAGATATCTTTTATTATATTTATCAGATTGATGTGAAATAGATTATCTTAAATCAAGAAAAGTAAAATATATAACTTACTACAAGAAATATGAATGCGCGGCAGAGACAAGATGATATCGACTCTCAAACCCAACAGCGAAAAGTTTAGATGTTCGATCACGATGTTACTCAGTCCAGACATTAAAAATTCTTCCATCAAACTATCTGCGTTGAGGATTCTGGGATAACAAAAAAAAAGAGTGACCAAAAATGTAAACAAAAATCTAATACATTTATTGGAAAGTGACAGCTCTATTTACTTTTTCCTTTAAATTTTACAGTTTTTTGTTTACATTTATGATCTTAGTTTCTGAAATAGGGTATAGATGGGTTTTTAAACACTATAGATAGAAAATTATCTAAATATTAGGTTTTAAATTAAAAATATATTTATTCAATAAGATTATTCACATAATCGTTTTGAATTGTCAGCAATTTAGTGTATTTTCAAAACGCGACCTCCAATGAGAAGAAGACACAAGAAACTCATGGGGTTGCTGTGATCATGGTCATGTCAAACAAAGCTATATACCTCGTTACGAAATTTGTTGTTGTTGCAGCAAGAGTTCCGGAAAATAACGCCTAATTCCATCAACTTTATTAAATAACTTACTCAGGGACAGGTAGAGCGAAGGAGCCGGCATCATGAGGAATTATAAGAGGATCCAGTCCAGCGTCTCTGATGGTCCACTGCAAGTCTTCAATAGCGCCAGCAATCAGATCCGTCACAAAACGCTGTTGACGGAGTTCAACATCTGCAAAACAAACTCAGACAGTAATTTTTTGTTTATTATTACCTAGATAATTGTAGGTTATCGATTAATCATTGTCATGGTTATTATAAAATGAGTTTTAAGGCCAGACCTGGTTTTAACCATGATTTGGGCATAGTAAATTATGGTTTAAACCAGGTCTGGCACTTAAAACTCATTATACAGGGTGCTCCGAGGAGGGGGTATCAAGCCGAAAGGGGGTTGTCCTAGAGGTCTAGGCGAACAACTTTTGTTCTACAAGTTTTGGAAATTCAAAGTAGTTTTCGAAAATTTTGAGTTTAAAGTTTGCATGAAAATCAGCTGTTTTTTAGAGTTTGAGGTCATTGGCCTTAAGCTGCCCTTTTATTTAGTTTGGACCACTACAATCTAAACATTAATTGCCTTTTTTTACAAAAACACCTGTTTTTTTTAGTAATACAACTTTAAAATTTTCGAAAAAAAAATCGATTTTCCAATAGTAGTAGAATAAAAGTTGTTCTCCTAGACCTCTAGAACAACCCCCTTTCGGCTTAATACCCCCTCGTCGAAACATCCTGTATAATAACCAGGAAATTTTCCAGCACCACCAAGTATCTAATCCTACAGAGCAACAGCTTCATACGATACACTATATGCTATGTGTGCGTGACTTCTCACTGTTTATCCACTCAGGTTTGCCGAGGTCGCCTAAGGATCCTCTCGGCTCACGTACGTGAACCCATCTACGGCACATTGTTGGTGAGAGAAGTCACGCACACATAGCTGCGCATGTCGCGGGCTTCTTCCATTTTGGTAAGTGGTAGCTCTCACCCTGGCACCCATAGCTTATATTATATTGCACTGTGTGCAACGTACTGCAATATTTATTTATTAGTAACATAATCACATAACATAACATAATGGTATTTTGATACGTACCTTCAGACGTTGGTGGGGGTATGGCGCTGATACCAGCAATGAGCAGGGCGAACGTGAACAGCTTAAACATTTTCTTTCCTAGTTTAAAAATATATTCTTTGTAGTTTAAGGAAAAAAAATTCTCAAAATTCTCTACCATACAGGATTTGAACCTGCAACCTTTACAAATCCGTTGTAATTCGTCTTTCCGTGCTTTTTTTTGTTAGAAAAAACATATTAGGACGGAGAATATGTCAACCCCACTTGAAAGGAAAAGAAAAAATCCATCCCCAATAAAATGTTAAGTACCTATTACAAAATCAACCCCATAATAAAAAAAGAGCCAAAATTTTTGCTTACCTTTTCGCAGCAAATCTCATCAAACACTAATTATTTCGGATTTATTTTGTATTATTTTAATGTTAATTCTGTTTTAATCCATGTTTATCATTTAATCCTTGTTAATCCTGATCTTTGATAACGAATTATCAAACGTTATAATATTAATGGTAATTTAGGCGTAGTATCTTAAATACTAGATAATTATATCCAACCAAACGACCAACATTTCTATGTTATCACATCGACCATTAGGTATAATATTATAATTACCTATAGAAATTCTTCTTAAGAACATTCTTACCCTACTACAAAAGGAGGGTTAAGCTAGTAATACACGGTTCAACCACATTGAATATGCTGTTAGTGGTTGAAAGGCACAAAAATGTATGCAGAGTAATTGAACCATTGAGTGTTTCGCTTTTATGTTTACACGATTCAATTTTGGATGCTTCATCCAAATTGAACGGCAAAAGTGAACCGTGTAATTTTGGCTTGGTTGAAATCTCTGAAACTAAGTCGCGGCGCGGAGCGGAGGTGAGGCGCGAAAACCTTTTTATCCTTATTAATAAGCATAGAGTAAGGTCGAAGTAGTCTTATCACTTTATGTTTCTGTTTGTCAACTTTGAAAGTTCTTGTCACGGAAAAAGACAAAACATGTTTTCACTACTCCGACCTTACTCCCACGTTTACTAATAAGGCTATTTGTGACTATCGTTTATTCTGTGATTATGTTACAGTAATTTCCCGCCGTGGCTTATCGTTATCACTAAAAATAATGATAAGCATTCAACTTATACTCGGACTGTGGAACAGAAGGAAAGGAACCGATCTGGGCATCTACTTTATTTCTACGAACGAAAAACGAGTACCTACGAAATTTCCAAAAGAAAATCCTGTCATCCATCCGTCCGAATTTTTTATTTTCTGGAAGGACGGATGACAGATTTTCTTTCGTTTCGTTTTTCGTTCGTAGAATTAAAGTAGAAGCTATCACAGAAACAAAAATATATTTTTATATACAAGCGTTTATTTTTATAATTAAACACAAACTTTGCAAACATTCAATAATGCAATCATAGCACTAATTACGAATAACTTACTTGAAACATTTCGCTATTAGAATTTAAAATCTGATCTGTTTTATCGTTTTTCTATAAAAATCCTTTATTACCTGATAGCTAATTCTGTACTAAATATGACATTTATTTGCTCCATATTTCACGGCGGCGTTATAATCAGTTATAATATCTACGCGTTGCGTACTGGCAAACTGCTATGTTACAGTATATCAGTAATCTATTGAGCTATGTAGCCCCGGCATAGAATAGGGTTACCCCATCTCTACCCATGGGATACTGTTTGTTGCTATGACAAAAAAAATTGTTTTGAAATTAAGTTGCAACTAAGATGTCACTTTTATCGTATTGTAATCGAATCGGTTTGTAACTATTTAGAAGAATAGACCCACTGAGGGAGACAAGCAAACCTTAAGTTCTCCCCGCGCGTTGGCGGTTTAACTGCTTAGACCCTAGGAAGGTTAGCTGCCGGCCGTAAAAATATTTCCAAATCTAGTGTATATGTGAACCCGTTAGCTGGACCGGGTACGGTCGTACTACGGACCATGTCATTTTGGGGCCCGCGCCGCCTGTGATTATTAAAACCTTTTAAGATCGAGATTTAAATTTATTTCTAAGGAATCTGAGTTTCAATACCTATATACGAGTATATTTTGTCCAATGCAAGCATTAGGCATTAAGTATTGAGGTATCATACCTATTTTAATATCATTGTTTTAGAGTTAGTATCCTTCCGCATTTGACTATTTAATAAAATAAATATAATTCTTTCATAATTTTTCGTTTATCATTTGATTTTTTAGCTTTATTTGCATGTTAGTTGTTGATTTTAATATCGATAGTGTTTTTGTCACCAGTTTTATATTAATAAACCTAGGCTCACTAGCACTATTTTAAGATCGAAATAACTAACTAGTCGGGAATAAGTAGTCAAGAACATCCATGAAGAATTACGAACGTTTTGTGAATACGTTATAAAATAACATCTATGACGTGTGGATTTAAATATCGTAATATTGTTATGATCGTCTTCTGTTTTCGTTTCGGTCGTCTTTAGTTTCCGTGGAAATAAAATTGTTAAAGATAGGTAACCTAATTATTTTAAACCTTTTTTTTACACACCCGTGTATGTAGGTCACGATTGATGGCATTTTTTTATTGTTCTGGATTGACATAAATAAATATTGTGCCAGTTTGGAGAGTAGCCATTGGCATTGTTAAAAGTTTTTTACGAAAAACCGATAAAACAGTTTGAGAAAACAACAATAGGTATTGTATTAAATGCGTAGGCCTCACAAAGTCATGTCATCATAATTCTTAGATTTAGGCCATCGATACATCGTGACTCGTAAAGCTAAGCGGAACAGCTGTGTGACAATTTATAGATAAAATATTGGTTTAAGACCGAGTCACACCAAACACATGGCGTGTTTGCGTGTCTATCTCTCTCTCCCTCTCTCTTTAACATTGTATAGAATGTATGAAAAGAGAGATGGTACACCAGATGCATGATGCGAACTCGCGCACGCATCATTTACCCTCTGACTACATTATCGCGATAACGCGAAACTTCGCGTTGTCGCGACACGTGTGGCCTAATAATCCTATCGCATGTTTTAGATTCAAGCCACTTCGTCGTATTCGTCATAGATCGAACACGAAGTTTTTATCGCGACAACGCAACACGAATCTTCGCGACTCTATGTAGCCAAAACATTACTGTCAAGCCATGCACATACGTGCAGTCTTGCGTACGTACATATATGTGTTTCGTATGGTGCACCACTCTTGCGCATAGTACGTCACGGCACGCATCTCATGTCACGCATTTGATGTAACTCGCCCTTAACTTTATTAATTTTAAACATTGATTCGAATATCATTAACTAAACAATTACTTTTTACAATCTGTACAAATAAAATAAGAAATTTATATTTAAATATACAATGCTAAAGTAACATACATCTTTAGTAGAGGACTTTAATGTTTTTGTTTATCTTAATAATTTTATTAGAGGTAAAGAATCTAAGTAAAACGAATTAACCTAAAAAAAACATAGTAAAGAAAATTTCGAAAGTTGACAAATTTAAAGCAG